>JAGXJF010005349.1:0-84894 GCA_019208055.1 Stipa capillata | reverse complement strand
GAAGCATAGAGTCGCAAGATGTGCAATTAACCATGATCAGTCCTCGTCGCCGACTCGCACGTCCACTCCCCGGTCGACTCGAGAGGAAGAAGCAGGCTCGGCAAGGAGAAACGATCGCCTCACGCAATGCACTGGGTACTCAGACAGGGCTTCTACGAGAACTTTGGCCCGATGAGCCTTACCCGTGACTGACCACGTAGATTTTGGAGAATACGCCACTGGCGAGTACTCGGATTGCGAAGTCGATCACTTCAGACACGGAGTGTGCCAGGGCTTCGACGGAACGTTGTATTACACGACGATTCCCAGGCAGGAGCGACCAGCACAAGACCGGGGCGGTCGCCGCAACATCTGATTGACTAGTCGATCAAGATTCCAATCACAGCATCCCTCCCTATGAGAGGGACACGATGGAGTGGGAATACACCCGATCCAATCCAGACCTTGGGATGGTTTCTCGCGATCCAGACGATCGGGAAGATCCCGGAGACCAAGATCAGGAAGGGGGCTCACAACGTCAGAGTCCGATGGCTACTCCCCTTGGGAACAAGAATAGGCTTACTGCAGCACACAGAACCCTCAAGGGACTGGTGAGTACATGTCCCGAACTGTTCGAAGAATCACCGAGGTGTGCAATCTGCTGTTACGACCACCAACAGAAGATCTGATGACACCCAACGGACCACAATGGCTACGACGGCTGGGGGATGAACTACAGCAGGCTCAAGACCAAGCCAATCTCCTCGACTCACAGTCAGGGACACAAAGCTCCGCCCGAGAGAAAACTTCTCTCCGGCCAAGGGAATCGGACGGAGAAGGACGACATCCCAGAAACCAGTCTCGCCCGGGATAGACCGCACGTCGATCTCACGCCGATAGGATCAACGAGCACCGATCCCAAAGGCATCAGCGAGAGCAAACTCCTCCCCGGAGAGACTACCAGCACCGCGCTAATAACAGGGACGATCCCCGACCCCAATTAGCGGCGAGAATTTGCCTTATCAGAGGACCATCAACGCATGCCAAGCGTCCATCCAAGAACTCTGACATGTGCGCTAGCTGTCCCGCTTCAAGCCCAGGGCCCTCAAATCGTACGATGGCACCACGAATCCTGCGGATTTCCTGCAGATCAACACTACGACGATCGAGGCCGCGGGCGGGAACGAGAAGGTCATGGCCAACTACCTCCCGACCGCCCTTACAGGAGCGGCCAGGACCTGGTTGATGAACCTACCCCAGGAACGATCCGCTCCTGGGGACAGCTTTGCGACATGCTCCTCGCCAACTTCCAAGGTACTTTCACACGTTACTGGTCGGGTCGACGACCTATTCCTAGTGGTCCAACGACCAAACGAGACCCTCCGAGAGTTCACCAGCGGTTTAGTGCAGTTCACAACACTATTCCCGAGGTAACAGACTCGGATGTGATTCGCGCCCTTGTGCGAGACAGCAGAAACGAGATGTGCACGCATAACCTGATCATGCACCCTCCCAAGACCATGCTACAGCTGATGGATCTAGGCTAAAGGCCGCCTGTGCGGAGGAAACCCTACACTACGTCAGCATCAAGCAGTAACAGAACTAGTTGACCAGGTCTCCCCTCCGGACCAGAAGAGTGACTCTCGAGACTAGGCAGAAGAAGAATCTGCCACAGAGGGAAAAAGGGAGAAGATAGCTTAAGCCGTGAGGTAGTAGCCGACCTCCCGAGAAGCGTACCTGGCACCACGCACCATAGGACAAGCCGCCCGACTTCTACGACAAGTTAAAAACTCGTGGTGTCAGACTTCAAGAAGTAACTATAAAGGAAGAAGAGAGAAATTCCGCGAGGAACTCAGCAGGATCGCAAACAACAGTCGGGACACTACATCCGAACAATTAATGACTCCGCCCTTGAGCCATTCCAGGTGTATGTCAGAGGCAATCGGTAGTATATAATTCGAGGGCTCGGCTTCCTATGATCGAAGTGAGGGCAATACAAGTGATCGCCCGAGAAGTATCTCGCGAATTACCACCACGATCCGCTCGACAATCAAATGGTCGGAGTCACAATCACATTCGACACCAACACCGATTGCCCTGAAAACTGTGTTGACCAGAGACGATAACCTTCATCGTTGTCGAACCCAATCAACAACTGTCGAGTAGCCCAGTGTCTACTAGACGGAGAGACTCCCTAAACATCTAGCATCGCAACGCCCTCGATGCCTATGCAAGTGGCACGACTCGCCCGTCCTAACATGACAACAGCTTATCCACTACATCGTTACAGGCTGTGTCGGAGCTACACGCCGACATCGTGGCAAGTTCACCCTCCCAGTTAACTTCGGTACACCAGAGTGAACTTCCAGAACAGTGAGAAGACCTGTTCGAATTACTCGACTATCGAGACGGCTACAATGCCCATCTGGGGCGCCCAGACTCTGGCCAAATTCATGGGCTCAACACACTACCATACTCATATGTATTAAGATAGCCCTGGCCCAATGGGCGTTCTCACACTACAAGGTCCCCAAGGAAGCATTACTCTGCGCAGCGTAGCCTTGACAGTATACAAATGTGTCTCAAGGAGTGATGAACACACCTCTACAAAACGCCAAAGTTGCCGTAGAAACTCACGGCGAGGTAAAACCGTTTCCCAGTTGGATCCAGCGTCGAACCATCCAATGTGGTCAAGTCGTAGCTCAACCTTGATTCAGAACCGCGGAACTCTCGCTTCATCGACCTTCCTCCGGGACCAGCTCGGAAGGTTTTCGCATGGCAGCATCCGATATGCCTGGAATCCCCAGGAGAGGTAATCGAGCACAGACTGTAGTAATTCGCCCAGACCGTGCAGTAAAACTAGAAGCTCCGACGGTTGCCGCCTGCCTCGAAAACACAGGCCGATCAAGCTGGTAATTGAAAAGCTTATAAAGAGTCGGGTTTAATACGAGAGGTCTAACACGGGAACCCGAATGTGGCTCGCCACACCCGATATGGCAAGAAAGACACAACGGAAGTGGACGAATGTGCGTCGACTTCGACGACTTAACAAGCGCTGCCCTAACAACAGACGCATTTCCGTTACTCCATGTTGACCTACTATAGTAGACTCTAACGATCCAGGAATGCGACTATCTACAGCCTCCTCGAACGTTTGGAGGGGGAGGGAGGTTTTTGAGGAGGGTTATTTTTTATAGGTACGCTTACCTCCTGTTTCACCAGATAATCATGGTCGGAAGACGAGGAAAAAACCTCCTTCGTACTCTTCCGTTTGGTTTTTTTTAACTCTAACATGCTTCAGATTAAACAAACACAGGCGCAAACGTAACATGAATACAGCTCGCCCTCCACGACATTGTTGAATCTTGAGTATACGTTGACGATCTACGTCGTGTAAAAACGAAGAAGAGGAGATCTGCTCTCGACTGCTAGAAAACCATTCACAGACCTTTGAGAAACAGGATAATATTACCCAGAAATACACCTTGCGGCAGATTGACGTCGGGAAATTACTTAGTTTTGGTCTCTCACCGAGGAAGCGAAGCGATCCCGCAAGATACGAGCAATACGCAGAGGATAAACCAAAGTCAGTCCGAGACGGCCAAAGAAGACTCAGAACATCTGTCACCTAACATGGTCGATAGACCTATTATACGGAGCAAACCTGAGTGTTCTATAGTCACAATGTTTGTTCTCGGCCATCATGTGTGCCCAAGGTAATGTGATATACTTGTCGATAAAAATCATTTATATGCCCAGATCTCATATGATAGCTAGGTCAGTGGGGTGAGTGTGGTGCGAGGAAGAGAAGAAAAGAAAGAGAAAAAGCAGGAATAAGTACGACAACCCGTGCTAGCGCGCCCACCAAAAGAGAATTATCTTTACATCACTACTGGTCCTCAAGTACAAGCGGAGTATTAACAGTGGAATGGCGGGACCCAGAACAATGCAGAAGGTTAAAACCGCCGTCTAACTACTCAGCGCGAGATACTACACGGCCCAAGGAGCATTACCCTCAGTTCAAAACTCCTATACACCATACTCACCGCTCTCTCGCAACTTCGACATTTTTCCAGGCTCTACAATTACAACCCCCAAACCTAAACCCCTGGGAGAAATTCTCCGCAACTGCGACGCCATTGGCCGGTCACCAGTGGGGCCGTCGAGCGAGGAGATTTGACATCTGCTTCGCAGGCGTCGCAACACCGCCACAAATATTCGTAGTACTCATCGATTTCGTAACGAATGGTCAGAACCCGACCACCAACCCTGTGATCACCAATAAGCACACAAGAAGATATTTGGATGTTACACGTGCGTGGTTTTCCTAACCATCGAAGACGCGGCTGGAATAATTTTAACCTCCCCAATTGAAGTGACGCAGTACGCACCTGCATTATCAACTTTCCGCGCGAATAACGTGGCGCGAGTAATGAGGGTTTGCTCGCTCGATCGTCACGAGGTCGCTTCCGCCCTTTAGTATCCGCCTGCCCTAATGTAGTGGGGACTTCACAGCTGGGTAGCGAGACCAGTGCCCAAAGGACTTCATAACAGAAGGGCCAGAAACCATGATGGCCTACCTCGTGGAGTGAGAAAGCTGGGAGAAGAAGTTTATTCGGGCCTCGAGGTCATCGGTTACATTCCCGAGGAAGGACAACTGCCGAGCCGATAGTCTTACCCGTCTTGGCTTCCTCAAACATAGCTCTCCATGCCCACTAGCCCGAATAACCTTTGTAGAAATGATATTTGAACGTCGTTCCATAGCCTCTCGCGAGTCGTGGATGAGGAATGGCCGCCGCTCCAGAAACCGAGGCACCATTCAGAACTGTCACCAAGCCTTTGAACGCTCCAAGGTGAGTGGTCGGGTCGCCTCGTTGCTCCCCTTGATCCTAGAAGATTCGTGATAGAGCCCATCCCAGGTACCTTCCTTTCGACTATAGCCTGGAGGACTACATACACATATCTGAGCAACTTGCACCACGCGCTAGGTAGTGTACTCCCTGGTTGACGGATCCTCTACCGTAGAGTGGCTCATTAGCTGGCTCATGCGGTGATATACCTCAGAAGCAGGTACGATACTCGAAGGAGATCCATGGAGAGGTTGGCGGGGCACATGCATCTTTCCGAACCCTTGTCGGAACCGGCCTTAGTCAAGGATTGCTATTGTCGATAGCCATCATACGCGAGCGATTAGTGAGCGATGCAGTCATTGTCATTTCACCGCGACGCATTCAACCAGCCCCGCCCGGCAGAAGCCTTACTGACAATTCTCTTTCAATGGCCCTTCGCCACGTGGGGTCTGATATCTTAGGAACTTCTTTCGCCGGTTTCGCCGGGCTACCAGTTTTTCTATTCGTCGCAATCGACACGTTCACCCAAGGTGGATCGAAAGCTGACCATGTCGCAACAAATCAGGTCAGAAGGCTGCAAGTGGTTAAAATGAAAATGTTGTGACCCAGATTTGCGTCCCGAGCAGGATATAACGACAACGTCACCAATCCGTCCAGCGCAGAGTTCATTGCATACTGCACCGCCTCGACAGAAAAATGCTACGCGTTCAGGATCGCACACCCCCAAGAGTGCAACGGGCAATTACGAGCGCAACGCCAATAACTTCTCCTCCAGTGCATGAACACGCATTGTTTTGAGGTATCGCCTCTCCGTCACACGCACTACGGCAATGGGTGTGACGGGGAGAACTGAGCCCTTAGGTCCCTCCTCTTGGCGACTTTCATACAACGTTAGTCGTGTCCACGTTGAAACACATTTCTTTGTGGTATACTGGACTGAAGCCATGCTCCCCTGCAAGCTCCGCTCAGTCACCACGAGTAGAGCTGTCACTGACAAGGAAGAAAACCCCATCGACGATAGGACGACCTCACTTCTTTGAGGAGAACGGCTTAGAGGCCTTTACTTCCGAGGCACGGTATCAACAAAATACACTCCGTACGTTATTATAAATGACACTCCGGGCCAACGCTACCTGCAGTCCGTCGGGCAATCCTTGTTCTGAACGACTCGATTCAGAACAAAGATTCACATGCAACAAGCTCTCCCGCAAAATGAGAAGGCCCTTATCATCTGTAGCCGAGGTACTCGACCAGATCATTAAATTAAGCCATAGACGATGGCGCATTCTGACAAATCTGGAACATCGACCAACTCCAGAAGTGTCTATGTGTAAAACCTGAGACTGCCTACCGGGACCTTCTCGAGTACAGCAATCTGTGGGCTAGACAGGTCTGGTGATGAGTTATAACATTGTCAAACATAAAGACTCGTCCTGTGACTCCACCTAAACCATGCAAAAAGGTAGCATCAACAGAGCCGCAGGCAGATGGCATCTGGAGAACTATTTTTTTACAGAAGTGCCAGATTCTCACACGGTCAGTCCTCCGGGGTAGTTTTTTCCCGAGTATATCAAGCGATCACAAAATCTTGGGCTATAAACTTCCGTCAATTCCACCAGCGACGAGCATTATCCGAGAAGCCCTCGGTAGCTTCAGAAGTGCATCCCAGACTGCCTTCATCATACCACTAAATCTTCGAGACAATCCGCCACTGACGAGAATTTGTTTTTCAAGAGAGAGATCTCGCCTTCTCTTGGGAAAGGACTGTCCCAAGTTCTCGGATCTCGGCGCACAGCAGGAGTGCCACATGCCCTTGGCGGCTGGGGGAGACAACATCCAAGGTAATAAGAAAAAAGGGTCCAAAGAGTTTCTTGTTTGCGATCAGCGAAATTACCTCCATCAGGGCCCGATGTGTCGAGAATGGGTCCGTCCTCTGCCAAGTCTCCCCGTCGGTCGAGAAGTGTGTTACGGGATTATTCGATGGAAGTAGGTGAGGTGGTCTTGCAGTCGCGCTGCGACTCAGGTAGGAGCCTTGCGATGTATGCGAAGGCGCCTCTCAAGTTGCGGGCTGATCGGCAACCCAGCGAGGGTGGAGGACTTGCCAGCGGCGTCATCCCGTGATCGAACACGGACGACACTCCCTACCAATTAAAACTCAGCATTGGCCGGGAAAGAAACCGGATTGGAAGGGAGGATAAAGAAGGTAACTCTGCATCTCTTACAGAATCACGCAACGGATCCTCCGAACATAGAGAATCGCTGCTTACTCGAGGCTGGTGTGTTTCGCAGCCCCACCGATAGGGGTCCGCGCGTCTTTTCCTTTTGGCTAACATCGATCGGAATCAGGAGTGCTACCGAAGACGTACAAAGCTAAGAAACTTACTGAGATAATCGCGAGAGATCAGTCCGCGGAGCACGCTCGCCGGTTAACCTCCGACTCTTCGCGCACGACCTGGACCTCCCCGATCTGGCTCAGGACCATGTTCGATGTCCCCCGCGCATGGTGAGACTCACGGCAAGGCCTCTTCCCTTTGCAACGGAAAGGTCCCTCTTCGGGAGCCGGGACACCCCAACCGTCCCTCGCGGCTGGTAAATAGTTGACCTGAGACCATTATCTACATACAGCTATTAGCACTACTCAGAATAAACATCAGATTTCAAGAGACAAGAATAAATTACCACGAGAACCTCTTCCTCTTTTTTTCCCCGTTTTTCTTGTTGGACCGAAGGGGCATTTACAAAGGAACCGTACCTGCGGAACACCCCCCAAGTAGGAAGGGGTGTACCGTTAAAGAGAATCGCTGCCTTCTCGAACCTTCCCTCCGAGAGGCTGTTCAATAGGAAAAGGCGAATCAATATAACACAGGTTCTAAAACTTAGAAAAATCTATGAGCCATCCCCATTTTCCAACTGTGCCTATGGTAGGTATCTATACGGTGATCACCCAGGCCCGGTCTCCCTCGACCAGCAGGGAAACAGGCCCCACGGCCTGATGAAGCACAGCTACATCGCATAGGATGTCAGGACCACGCCGAGACCTGAGAGCTCTGATCTCATTGATTGCTTTTCAGGCGAAAGGCCAAGTCCCCACCGGTGCCACAGCTGCTACACCTGTGCCAGCCACAGCTGATGCTGATGATGATGATGACACCTCCTCAGTCCCTGCCAGAGCTTATCAGAACAAGATCATGCCAGTTCAATTTGCTGCTCTGCGTAAAGAAAACCGCCAGCTTCGAGAAGAGATCTCTCATCTGAAAGCCAACATGGATCAAGTTCAATCAGGGTGGTTCTGCATGGCAGCAGAGTGCGGGCCCACACTTCATGACTCCGCGAGGTAAAATAATTCTCGACTCGTACAAGCCTTTTTCCCTTATATTGTTGTGCTCACTAATTCGGGTCATATACAGATGTGACGCCGCCTCGCATGCCATCTAGTCCGCTTGACTACCTCGTCCACAGCCCCGACACTCATGGCTTCACCCTAGACGACGAGCCGGACGAGTTGGTTCCCACTCAGCCACCGTTGCCCACGCAGGATACGCAGGACCCCGATGAGGCTGACCCGATACTTGACGTGGCAGGCCGCCTAGAGCAGGAGCGGGACAGGCTAGGCCGAGGTACTCACCTTCGCTGATCAGGAGGAAGAGGGGACGACGAGGCATTTGAATTAGGCATTTCTTTTAGTACGTTTTTATTGTAACAGCATTATGAATTAGTACACTTGACGTGTGTGTTAGTTCTCGATGGAGCATCTTTAGTTCATTCTCATTATTGCACATTTCGACGGTAGCCGGATCATTCACCATCTCCTTACGCTCCACGACTTCCAGAGTGGTTTATTCTAAAATGGCAATTCAATGATTGAGATGCTATCTTTCAATCTTTAAAATCAATCTGAAGACAAAATGATTGTACACCACTTCTCACGAGACACTCTTGCATGAACACAAATGCGGAGAAACTATGTTTTATAGAATACGTACATATCTCATCCTTACTAATTAATTTTAGTAAACACCAATCAACTTATTTAATCAACCACAACCAAAATCAGTAGCAGCAGGTCGAAGAGATCGGTGACTCTTAGCTGCATCACCATACCAATGTCGTGCCTCAAACTTTTATCTTCCGTAATTGACTGTTTTAGAAAGCATCCAAACTGTAGGTTCTAAATTCCCTAGCTGCCCTTGCATTTTTCTTCTTCCTCAGAACATTAAATATAACAGACATGTTCCTGTCAGTATCAGCCTTTGCTGCCTCTGATGGATGACCGATATGCATGTTAAGGGAAATTATATTATTAAAGGAAAGTTACTAATGATAACATATTAACGAACTGTTACGACAAGGCATTTGAACCGTAACCTCTGAAAGATCATCTAGGCCCTAATATGGTTTTGATGGTTCATGGCAACCTAAACTGGAATCTAATGTTTACATTGAGTGTAAGCAGAGTTTACAGGTTCCATGAAGAAGGGTTATCCAGAGAAGGATGGCCACCAAAAAGGGTACAAGGTGGTTCAAGGACAAAGAGATGGCTGTGCTAGGCAGCTGTGTCACAGCTGAGAAGAAGCCGGTGTTGTGCAGGGAGATGCAAGCAAGGTGATGGTGGCTTGATGCGTCAAAGGCCGTGATTTCAGTTGGTGGCAGGTAAAGCCTAGATTTGCTAGTTTCTTTGAGTCCATAGGAATCACCCGTACTATCAAGAGGGATGAAACAGTAGCAGTTGTCTAAGGGAACCTTGCTCATTGCTCAGAGTGTTGGTCAAGGGGATTGGTGCTTTGAGGCCAATTGTCCTGTGTCAATAGCTTTGCACAAAAATATGTAGCTGTTTTGTGTTAGTGCTCTGCAGTACTAACAGTGAAAACCCTAGAGCTTTAGGCACCTGTGTGACACAGCTGTGTCATAGGTGGTCTTCTGCTCTGTGACTCAGGTACATCGCTGTACCAGGGGAGAGCTTGAAAATGCTAAGGTATCTGCACTGCGATGGGCGGTCTGCTGAGTCAGAAGTCTGTCGAGGTTCTCTCCTTATAGGTATTAGAGTCTGAAGTATGCTGAGGGCATGTCATGTGCCAGGACCGGGCTGAGTAGTGCGGCTATCAGCTAAGGGTTCACCTGTGTGCATCGCCGGTGACACAAGTGTCGGTCTGCCTGAGCCGGGTACAGTTGGGCGTAGTGTGTAGCTGTGTCACCGGTGGCTGTCACCGGTGGCTCACTTAATCCTACGTGGCAACAGGGTAACGGTCGGGTGCCTGAGGACCCTATATATAGGGGACCAGGGGAGGACTCTGTCCTCAACCTTGCTCAAATCAGTGATTCACATACGGCCGTTGCAAAGCCTCCAACCACTCCACAAGAGCCAAGAGCCTAAGGGTTAGTTCGAGTGTGTTTGTGAGCTAGAGCACGAGCAAAGTGTCCTCCAAGAGATTGCTGCTGCATCATCTGTTACTCTTGGAGTTTGTCTACTCCTAGACGGGTGTAGGAGTTGCTGGTATCACCCAAGCTTGTGTGGGCTGAACCAGTAGTTTGTGAAGGTGTTCTGAGGTCTACCTGCTGCAAGGCAAAAGGATCTCCACAAGCAAAAGGAAGAGTCCTGAAGGATCAGGTACTCGGAGAAGAAGCACGTTTTAGTGCTGGCCAGCTCTTAGGAGTGGTCTCTCCAACGAAGACGTACCTTCTCTGCAAAGAGTTGGGAACTTCGGTGAAAAACCCCTGAGTCTCCTTTACTTCCTTGTATTGCACGCATATCTGTTTATCCCTGCTTGCTTGTGTCTCTTAGACTTGATCTGCTAAGTTTACCTTTTCACCTGTGCTAGATTACCTTTATACCTGTGTGTGATCATCTGTTACACAGTTGCTTCATTCACTTGTATTCATCTGTGTCAGCACCTGTGTCATAGGCAGTCTAAGTAGAGCACCTGTGTTAGGTTAACTCTTCACTGGTGCCTTTCACCTGTGTGACAGCTGTGTGTTAATTTACACATAGTTTCCACCTGTGTCACTCACCTGTGTCACAGCTATCCACTATTAACTTGTGAAGTTAATCTGACAACTTAAACAAAAGATTAAAAGAGGGAAATTTTATAAGCCAACTATTCACCCCCCTCTAGTCGGCATCTCAATCCTTTCAACCTCTTACCTACATAAAAGGTAAACAACGCATATACAGTCGACCACGATCAGGCCTCCCCTCATGGTTATTTCCTCCAGAAATATTGTGAGAAGAATACCTGTGCAGAGTCCATGCAGAGTTTTTTATTCTACAATGGAAATTCAACGATCGAGATGGTATCTTCCAATCTTTAAAATTAAATCTGAAGACAAAATTATTGTACACCACTTCTCCTGAGACAATAGCACGAGTTAGTACATAGTGATGGACGAACCATATTAGACTTACGAAATAACATCTAAATCCGATTACATAAGCATAGGTTACAGAGCCACGTTACACTGCCACATTAATAGTTGCGTACACGCATCGTCGGTACAACAAGCAATTATTCGCTACCACATCTAATACGACTACATGAAATCATCTTCGCTATCGCTTGCTGCCGCCTTGCTCCCTTGAGCGGGGGCTTTGAAGCAAAACAGCTTCGAGAAGTCGTCGTCACTCGACGAGCACTCGTTTCACGCCTTTTTCGATGAACTGCATGCGCCTTTACCCTTTGATGATCGAACAACTTTTGTAGATGTGCGCCCATGTTTTGCCAAGGGGGGAGTCCAGCAATCATGCGTTCTTCTTCTTCATATGTTGTCTTCATTAAGTGTTTTTCTATTAGCAAATGGGTCTCTCCAGAGTCGGTCCGCATGCCCGAAGTTTCGGATCTCGCAGTTCAGCAAGCCTACATCCTCTGGGTGTGCCTACAAACCGATGATGTGATGTATCGAACGAAAACGGTGAATAATGAAATGCTTACAAACTAAGAACAAAGGAATTGTCCTAACCCTTATGTGTTTATTGTACTGAGATTGCGGGATACTTATCGTCCCTTCGCAGAATTCGCCTCTCTTGTACTTCGCCCTAGGTAGTTTTCTAAGCTCGTTCACCATCTCCCACGTCTTGTGGAACTCTCTCAAACGCTTGCACACCTGCGTGTACGTAACTCCGGGGAGACCCCTTGTCGCTAACACTTCGGCAAGAGCACGCGTATGAACCTCCTCAAAGATCTACGAAGCCATAATTCTACAACTCCACCTCCTCATTGACGCACGAGTAAGAAGTAGGTAGTCCATTCTCGGGTTCCAGACAACATCACTGCCATCTAGTAATTTGCACGAAAATTCATTATTAGACAAAATAGAAATTGTAGATCTAATGTTTCAACGCATATGAGGAGGAAAAATATTACAAGACTTACCTCTATCGTCGCTATCCATCCGCGAACTACTACTTCTTCTCCTCCCAAATCTAAACAAGCTACTCCGAGATACCAACAATTTTTCTGAATAACCCAGGGAAGATTAGCTACGGGGTGGGAGCGTCTGCTCACCCAGTTAAATAGTAGAAGGGGGTGCCTTTGGTCGTGGCGACTATGACCAATCGCTACTGCTCGTGGCGATAACTGACAAATCGCCATGGCGTGTGTCTGGCGATTACTGACAAATCAGTTATCGCCATGGCATCTGGCGATTCAATGATATATCGTCCTGGCTGGTCGGCCGACGAGGGGGCAACTGCAAAAAGAACTGGTGTGATAAGAGGCATATGCTCAATAATGAACAAGATGATACAGCTCTAGTTGCTAGAGGCATATGCTGGAGGCAAAGGACATGGACGCAGCTGGAATAGATCCAGGGAAGACGCAAATAAAAAAGGGCTATGAAATCAGGAGAAATCAGTCTATATAAAAGGCTACAAAAATTGAGAGAAATGAGAAGAAATCGCCATGGCCTGTGGCGATTAGCAGAAATCGCCATGGCCTGTGGCGATTTCTGTCTGATCGCCATGGGCCGGCCCGATTCAATTTTGAATCGGCAACTGGGCTGGCGATAAGCCTCAATCGCCATGGATGGTGGCGATTTCTGCCTAATCGCCAGCAGCCGTGGCGATTTGAGGTTAATTTTGCAATATTTTCATATGTGGTAATATTTCTGAAATATCTGAAAAAAAATTATTATTTCAAAAAAAAACTCTCTGGCGGGCCATTCGAATTCATCTAGTCGACGTAACCAGCGCCATGCAGAGGAACAGTACCATGCAAACCCGGCGCCAATCCCGTTTCCAGCTCATGCACGAGGCTGTTAGGACCAAGATCCTCCGCGTCCGAATCCACGCCAACAACAGTAGCCTAATTCTGCACAAGGGCATGCAGGTCTGATTTACAGGGGTCCGATATCCTCTCCTCAAAACCTTGCCCGCATCCTTGCCCAGCACTGCTTGGGATCCTTCGATTTCTGTAACAGAATCCGGGCTTGAGCCCTCAAACTTTGTAACCCAAACGGGTCAACTACAGACCACGGCGCGAGCATGACTGATGAGTCCCGAAGGATCCCCAGAGACTCCCGGCGAAGCCCTCATCGGCTCACACGTATGCCATCGCTGCCAGATCGCCCTGACGCCGTCGCCGTAGGAGCAGCGCTTCAACTTCATTTCTGGCTATCTCTGGTTTCTTAACTTCTCTACAGGTCACGAAAATTGGTTGCGATTTAATTTGATAGTGCGTGTAATTTGAAGGCGATGGAAGTCATATTCATGGATAGTATCGCTTGACAAGAAATATATTGAAGCCATTTTCCATTCCAATGCCACGAAGGCAAGATCAATGCAAAAATTCGTAAGCAATTTAAGGAATTTGTATAGACCAAGGTCGCCGGCATCTCCTTTGAATCGAGAGTCGCAGCCGTCCTACGAGGACCTTGACAAAATTTGCATAGTCAACGCCACAAGAGTGTAGACCTGCTTGAAAACATGGTATTTGGCCCAAATTAAAACCGATGTCGTGTTGTAAAAATTGCTCACATGGCTGGTTTCGTTTAGAACACAACTCATTTACCATTTGGATAATATGATTTGGATACGTCATCACTTTTGTCTTACCCAGCGACGCGTCTTGGGTCATTGAATATATTGTAGCAGCTTGGATTGAAACAGTGTGCAGTCTATCATCGAATGCGGGATGAAGGCATGAAGCGCCATCACCATATGTTGAGACAGCGAAGCAGCAATATTGACGACGTCAGCGTATTAAATTTTAAACTTGGAATTTTCACCGTTGGGTCCGTATCAACGACTCTAAACTAGATCCCGGTACAAGATATGTTTTGACTATTTTTTTCATCCTACGTACTTATCACCTGATTCTTCTGTTTTAAATCATAAGACATATTTTGATGAGTTAATTACACTGGGAGTCCTTAAACTTAGGTGGTGGATGCAGTTTAGTACAACATCTCGCAAAACGGTTAATCGGCCCCCTTAAACATTTTGTGAGATGTTGTACTAAACTGCACCCATCACCCAAGTTTAAGGACTCCTAGTGCAATTAACTCTATTTTGATTATACAAATTTATAATTTGACCAACAATTTAATTTAATAACATATGGGATATGATATACAAAATCGATATTATTGGATTTGTATTCGAAAATCGTTAGGACCTCGAGATTACACTCGACTAGAGATTGATGCAACACTAAAATACTTGAGGAACTACTCAACCGATAATACGGTACCAATGCCGTATGCATCCAAGATTAAGTAGTCTGACACCTGACCAACACACCATACGATTACTAGCATCGTATGCACTCACTGTTGGTCAAGTTGGGTACCAGCGAGCATCATATAAGAGTCGAACAAAATTTATAAAATCCTGTAAAGACTTAGTGTCGTTCTCAAGTCCACTAAGCATAATAAGATGCCCATCAATGCACTACCGGAATCGCCGAGTTTGCCGAGTGTCGAGAAATTCGCCGAGCGTATTTTATCGAACACTCGGCAAACACACTCTTTGCCGAGTGTGCCACAAAAAACACTCGGCAGAAATGCAACACTCGGTAAAAAAATCCATTTGCCGTGTGCCCCATGATTGACACTCGGCAAACAGTATGTTTGCCGAGTGCCCGACGCACGACACTCGGCAAACATGGTTACACGTGCTCTTTTCCCCCGCGGTTGACGGAGAGGCGACGGCGTGGTTCCTTTGCCGAGTGTATTACATATGGCACTCGGCAAAGCTGAGGCCGCCGTTAGCACTGTTCATATATGCCGAGTGTTCTCTGTAATACACTCGGCAAACTATATTTTTTTTATAATGTTTGCTTTCTTTTATAGTAGACTAAAGTACACTTGTTCCATACATAACAACCATGCCATGCCCTCTCACAAGCTTTGCAGCATGCCCAATCATGGCTACCTCCTACAAACCCCTCACAAGTTTATTTTTTATTTTTCCAGGTTGGAATTATTTATTTGCTAAGTTGGCTATGAGTTGACAAGCCACTTATGGAGGAGGCTAATGTTTTCCATATCAAGATTCCACTTATGCATGACTTCTCACGTTGGCTAGGTCTATTCTATCACTAACAAAGAGGAAAGCCACATGGAACTTTTCTGGGTACCCAACAGGTTTGCATGCGAAGTGTCGGGTCACTTCGTCTGTTGGCCTTCAAAATTTTTATGCACTCCACATACACCACTACATGTAACATGTTAAAATTTGGTATTTTTTCGGATCCGTTTGCTATATTCTGGCCATTAAGTGCATTTCTAGGCATTTAATGGATATAATTCAAATTTGATCTGCAGGTGCATGAAATAATCGCAAGAAATTGGTTTAAAAATCCTATTTGCGGTCTTCAGTGTATGTTCAGGCCTTTTACAACAAAATAAGAGGAGTCCCAGACACCAGGTGGCCGAGACTCGGGCAGCAACATGGTGGTTATTGGCATTTTAATTCTCAAAAATTCAAACGAAACCCAAAAATCATGAAACTTGGCATGGTGTCATGATATGACCCCTGGAGGCTGTGGTAAAAATTTCAAAATGTTTCACAAAAGTTGTCACGTAGAGTGCTTAGAAACGGGACAATCTCTGAGGAAGAAACAAGGTTTCGAGAGGGAACAAGTCAGGTTTGCATGTGAAGCGATCGCAGTTTCGTCGGTTGGACTTGAAAACTTTTCCACAGTCAACATATACCATTACATGTGACATGTCAAAATTTGGCATTTTTCCGGGTACGTTTGCTATATTTAAGCCATTAAGTGCATTTCTAGGCATTTAAAATTTAAAAAATATTAAATCAATTCAAAAATTATGGAAACTCCTACAGAAAAACTTATATGTAGTATATTATATGTAAAAAATGTATTTAGGTATATAAGATAAAAAATGTATTAGGTATACAAGTGTTGCATTTGTGCAAGTCATATGGTGAGTATTTGCCGAGTGTTACACTCGGCAAAGTTGTAGGTTTGCCGAGTGTCTTGTTTTTGACACTCGGCAAAGTTGTCTGTTTGCCGAGTGTCTTGTTTTTGACACTCGGCAAACGGGGACACGTGGCAAACGCGTTGTTTGCCGAGTGCCTAATGTCTGACACTCGGCAAACCACCCCTATTAGGGTAACCGGCGGGGAAAGATCTCGCCCAATTAAATTCGTCCCGCCCGCCCCTCCAAAATATTCACTGCCCCTCCGCCGCCCCTCCTCCGCCGCACGCCCCGCCGGCGTCCCCGCAGCCCCGCCGGCCTCCCCGTCCGCCGCGCCGGCCTTCCCCGCAGCCCCGCCGGCCTCCCGGTCCGCCGCGCCGGCCTTCCCCGCAGCCCCGCCGGCCTCCCCGTCCGCCGCGCCGGCCACCCCGCAGCCCCGCCGGCCTCCCCGTCCACCACGCCGGCCTCCCCGCAGCCCCGCCGGCCTCCTCGCAGCCCCGCCGGCCTCCCCCGTCCGCCCCGCCGGCCTCCTCGCAGCCCCGCCGGCCTCCCCCGTCCGCCCAAAGTGAGTGAACACATGGCATTAGACTTGGTAAAATTCACAAAGAGTATACATTGTGTTAGTGAGCTATTGTAAAAGTTTTAAGTTAAAAAATAATAGCTCTGTTATTTTAATGATTTGGATGTTTCTCACTTGATTCAAATGATCCTTTGCTATTATTTTCAGTTTCTCCTAATTTGTAACCCAAGAAACTTTTTCTAGATTGGCAGGGTCCAACAATTATAGTGGGGATTTTACATACTTAATTCTGTTGCTGTGGCCTAAAAACTCTAGGCATATAATTTGCTTAGTCTCCTTCTTTCAATTTTACTAGTTTAGTTTGCCTTAATAGAAAGAGCTTGTCAAGTTTATTGCATAATCAAGAACAGAGGAAGTTCTTGTTCTAAAGTCTGGTTTGTGCACACTGTACAGTTCGGTTGTTCCACTAAATCACAGCAAGGCCTTTTTGATGTTTTCTGCAAGAAGTATGCACATCACTAGATGGTTAAAACAGTGTCCTAGCAGGGTCATAATAATTCTGTGATCTTAAAATCATGTTTTGTTTGTTCCTTCATTATTTTGTAAAACTTATTTGCTCATATTTTATTCTTGTTAGGCTTTTTGGGAAGCTTGTTGATATTTTTCCTGAGATGCTTTATGAATGAACTGTTATATCATTTCTGCCTATTAGGTGTATACATGCTCTCCCTTTTATTTTCCCAGCAATTAAATACTCTTCACATCCTAGTGATTTCTATTTGCTGAAGTGGTGATTTTTGTTCTGTTTTATGCTACTTTCTGTTACTGTATTAGGACTATAGACTGCCAAACCATGTACTTGTGCCCTTAGCATACCATTAGCATCTATCTAATGGGGAAACATGGGGCAATTACTATTTGAGTTTTTTCCATTGCACATTTCTTTGTGGATGAAGGGTTGGTATGGCATCTAGGATAGTTTCTTGACTGATTTTTCTGCCTTGGGAATACATTTGGCTGAGTACTCATCAATTAATTACCAAGTTTGTCTGTTTTCATCTTTGCTTTTGTATACCTACAACTGCACCTTTTTAAACAAAGAACTATTTTACGCAGGTGCTTGAAGCATGGCAGGCAGAGGCCGGGGAAGACCCCCAAAAGGAAGGCAGGCAGGCAGGGGTAGAGGAGGTGGTCGGGTAGCCTCTACTAGTTCTTTACCCACTGCTTCTGTGGGTGGAGAGTCTAGGGCGGAGGAGGAGGTGGAGGAGCAGCAGGTGGAGGAGGAGGAGGAGGAGGTGGAGGAGGAAGGGCAGGGGGCTCACTCCGACGGAGCATCGCAGGGGGGTACCTCCGGCTCTTCAGGGTCCCAAGTCTGGCTGCGTGGACCTTCAGCCCTCCCCAAGCGACCTATTGCAGTCCACAAACGACCTATCATTCAACCAGATGGAGACATGTAAGTGGCTATCTCGACTCTTACAAATTACTACCTTTAGTATTTCAACACATACAAATGACTGTACTTTCCATTCTACAGGCATTGGATTCAAGTTGGGGGTGGTGAGCACTCGCGACATGTCAACGGCATCCTTGGACTTCTGATCAGGGAAAATTTCCCTGGCTTGGTTACTAGAAAGGGAAAAGAGGAGCCAGCCTGGACATGGGCCCACTATGCCGTCGCGCCGGATGCAGAGGACCGGTCTGGAAGGAGGTTTGCCAACAGAGCCGAGCGGGTGAAGGCCGAAATGTGGGTAAGTATCTTTCACACTATACATCTGTCAGTACTAAAAAATCTTGGGAAATATTAAACTCATGATTTGATCCGTTACGGCTATATGCATGATTGTAGGATTTCTTTAGGCTCGCCGATGGTTTCGAGGTACATGCAGACGCGGTCCTGGAGAAGGAGGCGAAGAAACTTGTGCACGATATGCACTACGAGGCGCGCGTCCAGGCCGTGGTTAAATATTACGCGAAACACCTTGGAGAGAAGGTCTTGAAAAAGGACGCGCGGACCATGTATCTCGAAAAGGAGGAGTACATGCAGGTAAGTAACATTAATGATTATTATCCCTTGGATGACTAACACTTAATTTCTTCCTCATATGATGTATTTGTTTATTTAGGTGGTTCCGCAGTGGTGCGCTAACCACCTTCCGTGCTGGGAGCAGATGGCGGCTCTGTGGTCAAGTGATGAGTGGAGGAAGAGACACGAGGAGAAAAGGGAACAGCGATTGGAGATGGGCGGCCCAGCACACCATCAAGGCAACCTCTCCCTGCGTGGTTACCAGAAAAGATGGGTATGCAATGGCCTCTATTTCTTGTTTACGCGCGGGGTTCCCTTTATTAATCTTATTATTTTCTGTCGCAGGAGAAAGATCATCCTGGTCAGCAGCTCTCCGACTTTGAGACATACTTGTTGGCCCATAAGTCTAAGGACATTGAGGGACAGTATTGCAACCCCCATGTCGCGGCAAGGGTGGACGGATACAAATCAATGGTATCTGAGCTCCACGGGCCAGAGTATGTTCCGGAGGAGCATCCCATTGATCCGGTTGCGGTGATGATGGCGGGAGGAGGCAAGAAGCATGGCCGGTACTGGCTCGCCGACAGCCTGATCGATACGGTGTCCACTCCGACTCTCACTCAGATCCGAGCTCAGAGTACGAGTTCGACTCCTTCGATACGTCCTCGCCCAAGTGCTACTTCGTCCCGGTTGAGCGAACTCCAGGTTAGTCCAATTTCATTCATCTTCCCCGGTCTTTACATGCTTGCATTCCTACGATAATGAGATTGCGATGACATACTGTAGGCCCAGCTGGAGGAAGAAAGGAGGCAACGGGTGGAATCCGAGAGAAGGCTACGGGAGGAAGCCGAGGTGAGGATGGCGGCAGAGAGGCGAGTCTTCGAGGAAAGGTTGGCGGCAGAACGAGATATTATGTATCAGCAAATGACGGTTAGTTCTTGCCCATAATAGCCAAGTAGGAGTCTGAGTTTAAATACGTAACTTTCGTCTTTTGTAGAATCGGTAACCTTGCCTCCTCAAATATAATATGCAGGCTCTTTATGCTCTCCACGGCAAAAGCCCGCCACCGATGCCGACCGCTCGTATGCCTCCTCTGCACACTGAAGTGAGTTTCATTAAGACCTTTCAATCACCATTATTGCACTTCCTATCCATAGAGGCGGGTGTTTACTATCTAATCCTTACAGGCGATGCAGCCTCTGCATCCATCAGATGGATCAAATGAGCCTGCTGCTGGATCTTCACAGGGGCAAGAAAGTCCTCCGACGTCAAGAAATTGACTACGGTTAGTTCTCTGTAACCTTACAATCCTTAACCTTAACCTTAACCTTACAATCCTTAATCTTAACCTTAACCTTACAATCCTTAACCTTAACCTTAATTCTGCCGCCATGGTAGCCATTCTTAGTTTCATGCCATTGTTTTCAACTTATTTCGCCCTTTGAACTTCATTTTATAGGTGAAAAAGGGCAGATGCCGTCGGTCGATGGTGTGGATGTTGAATCATAACGTCGATGGTGTCAAGATGTTAAGAACTTATTTCTATTGTGATGTTGTGATGTTGTGTCATATCTGTGATGTTGTGATGCTATTGTGAACTTGCCATATGTCGTGTTTGTGAACTATATTCGTGATATATGATATGCTGAATATGATTTGCTGCGAGTTGCTGTCCTGTGATATATACTGTTTTGAATTGTAGAGATTTTTGGAAACAGAATTAAAAAAAACAATTTCTGTTGACTTTGCCGAGTGTAACACTCGGCAAAATACAATATGCCGACGGCAACACTCGGCAAATCTATACATGCTGGAGATGGGGCTGCCATAATGCAAACTGTTTGCCGAGTGCCGTTGGGAAAGGCACTCGGCAAAGATAGGCTTTACCGAGTGTTTAAATTCTGACCCTCGGCAACCAGGAGCCACGTGGCCGAAGCGTGTGTGTTCTGGCTTGCTCTTTTGCCGAGTGTCTCCACTCGGCGCTCGGCAAACCGCCACGTTGTGCCGAGTGTCCATGATAAGGCACTCGGCAAATTTAGCCACGTGGCCGAACCTGTGCACTCCTGTCTTTGCGTTTTGCCGAGTGTCGACACTCGGCAAACAGGGCTAACGGGCGTCATCTCCGTTTGTGCACTTTTTTCTGCCGAGTGCTCGGACTGACCGTCGGCAAAAGCTTTGCCGAGTGCCCGAAGGAATACACTCGGCAAACATGGCTTTGCCGGCAGCCTGTACGCCGTGAGTTCTTTGCCGAGTGTTGCACTCGGCAAACACTTTGCCGAGTGTTTTTTCAGCCTTCGCCGTGTGCTTTTCGCACACGGCAAATTTGTTGATTCCGGTAGTGATGATACCCTCACCCTAACCTGGCCCTAAGGTCAGCGGGTCGTCTCAAGGCCCAGCACCATTATCCACACCCTGCTTAGACGGCCAACGCATCACAGCTAGTGGGTCACTCTACTGACACTCATCACACTTAATGAAATAAAGAAACATATTAATTCTTTAGAACTAACACATACACTTCAGATCATACACCCATGGTGTATGGGCAGCTATGAGAACAACTTGCATACCACATCAAAACACTAAGGAAAAGGAATACAATATACATATAACACATCCCAGACTTGGGGCAGTAGTTAATTTACATTCAACTCGACTCGAAGATCGATCACAACCAAAGTAAAAGCAAGGACAATAGCGAAAACATACTAAAACATATAAGATAGTCATCATATCCATCTCCAAAAGGACACCCATAATCCATTCATGACCTAAGGTACAAATACAAACAAACTAGACATCAAACAGTAGCATTTTCATCATCAAAGTAGTCTCCTACGCTAGGTTCACCTACAACTTTTAGGAATTGAATTCCTTAATTATTTTTGTACTTGTAAGATGTTTTGTAGGCTCATCCCAATTAACTTAGGTATGGAAATGAACAAGTACTAATATATCAAGCAAACATGGCATCATCAATTTTTATTAAGCATGGCATCATCACAAACAAGTAAAGCAATAGCATTTCATAAGCATGATAAGCATATCATTTCAGATCAACAAGCATATACCATTCATCCATATTTCATCCACACTTATCACCACAAGTCAATCAAGACTACATCTCATTGTCTAACTAGTCAACCGTAGCCAACCAATACTCTCACAATCGGATTCGACTGGAGGACGACTAGGGTAATCACTACCTCGATCTTTGAATCACGACATAACCAAGACCACAAGGCAGTGTTACACACCCAGAATCGACTAGAGGACGACTAGGGTACATATGCCACCTAGTCCTTCAACCCTGCAGGAACGACTAGAGGACGACTGGGATGCATATGGACCTCGACCTTCGACTCATATGTGAACACACCATACCAATTTTCATACTTTCTAAGTTCAACTCAATCACATGACCCAAGCTATCAAGTCCTGCTCATGCAAATAAGGCCATCATAGAAATCATCGACAGAAAATTATAACAATCAACACACAACTTATCCATAACCAAAAATCAAGCAATTAGGATCCTAGCGAGCTTTTGCAAAGCTTGTCTAGCTGAGAATATCCCTATTTGAGTTGAGGATTACCCTCGTGATACTCCTCATTGCTCAATTCTACCAATGAAAAGATAAAAATATCAGAAAAGTAATCAAAAAGGGATATTCAATCAATATCAGCAAGAGCCAATATGGTATTATGCATGAAATGTATTCTAAAATTTAGGAAATTCAATTATGAAGCTAATGCAATTGGAATCATTTCATTTGGACTTATGGATCTCAAAATATGATTTTTAAGTGATGTGTGCCATTTTAGGATTATTTAGCATAGCAATTAATATAAATTTTTGTATAGCGACAGCATGTCTAAAATTTTATGGCATGACATCATGTATATTATCAGGTGATGCTTGATGCAAAATATATTCAATTTGATGTTAAGGTAGATTCTCTAATATCCATAATTCAATGCTAGTGCATTAAGGGCAATATGGTCATTTTCAAAATTTCCAACTACAACATTATGAGTAACAGTGGCATCATAAAATTTTACAAGTAAAAATATGAATTTATAAAAAATAATCACCTCATTTGGAGGTCATATGAATTTTCTATAAATTTTACAAGTTTTATCAAATTTTAGCATTTTCTGTCTTTTTCTGAGCAAAGGAAATCATTTAACTTTTTATGCTTAGACTTATTCTAGCCTCTAGGAATGACAAGTGGGTCCTTACTGATAGGGGCCCATCTGTCATATTTTAAGAATTTTCTATTTTCTTTTCATTTATTCTCTATGTCTATTACATGTGGGTCCATTGTCAGCTATTTTTATTTCTCCATTTTAAAAAAATTTCTGGTAATTTTATTTGTGGGTCCAAATGTCATTGAGATAAGATTAATAAAAGTGGTCTTTAATTAAGGTCGATTACTTTTTAATAAGGTCTTAGAGCATTTAATATGTAGGAATCTAATTAAGTGAGCTTAACTTTGGTCGTTGAGCTACAGTTTATTATTATTCTGATGACGCTCATCCAGCCTAGACGCGTGGAAGATGAACCCTGCCAGTGGGACCGGAGGTTAGCAAGGGGAGGGGCGTGGAGAGCGGCAACGCGCCAGGGTGCCAACTGTTGGGTTTTTACTATTGACTCTGATCTATTAGAAATGTTGGAGCATCCAGAATATCATAGTTTTTGAGAAAGTCGGAGCCTCTAAGGATGTCAGAACCTCCGAAAGTCAGAATCCTATAGAAGTTGGGACCTCCAAGCATGTCAGGACCTCTAAAAGTCGGAGTTCTTTGAAAATTGAGACCTCCAAACATGTCAAAAGAGAATGCTAAGTCGAGACCCAACGCGAGGAAGGAGGAAAGGAGCTAGGCCACCTCGACCCCGTCAGGAGGGGAGCCCGAAGGAATAGAGACTTTAACCTCGATGTATTTTGGATGCCATCTTAAGCACCTGCACGCGACTACCCATTTTCACTCCTTAATTGGGTAGCGGGGAAACCACCCTGGTTGGGTTGCTTGCATTTTTGCAAGACCCACCAACTGAGTTGTCCTCAGTTCCTTGTGTCCATAGCATTTTAAATGAAGCAACAAAGGAAAAGTGATGACGTGACACTTGTGTTTGGTTTTGCACTCAGCCTTAATAGAGGATTAAAATACGACTAGCTACAGAAACAAGTTGCAGATACTGTATCCTCTGAACTAACTTGAAACAACTCATGCGATGCATTGCGGAAGGAGGCCGTAATAATAAGCTGTAATAAGATACCACGGAACCACAAGCTTAGCTGAATTCTCTACAATCATGTATGTAACCGAATCAATATTTCTATGTAATCACTAATTATGGGGTTAGTAATTATGTTTTCTTTAGAAGCATACAACTTATATAATTGAAGGGGGCCGAGAATATTGTAGGCACTAGACTGTCCAGAATGTAGTAGTAAGCTCTTTATTGGCACCTAGGATCTGATCTGAACTGCTATATATATATAGTGTACGAAGCTAATGATCATTAAGATAAGATCTACTTTACAAAGTTCTCCACTTGGCTGACGTCTAGAAACTCATTTACTGCACTTGCCAACAAGAATCTGGAAATTCAAATAAACAGAATTACTCAATGTGTCAAAAGAGAGTGAGCATTAGGTCATGTAGCTAATGTGGATTGTGCACCTGTGAAAGAGATCCCTTGCCATCGATTTGCAGCCACCAGGAACACAAGATTGCATGTTTAGTGCTATATTGGGGTTATGAACACTTTGACGAATGTGAACCCAGCCCAGTCGTCTCTGAGACTGGTCATAATATTTTGCCCTGCTTTCACAAAATAATGGGCAATTTAGTTAAACATGTGCAGCGACTATATTCATAGGACTTACATTTTCAAACAACAAGAATTGTAAATGGAGAAATGAATTTTTTCGTTCACTAAATAATAAAAACTATCTCAAATGGAAATGACGACGTAAACTTAAGGTCAGCAAAGGAAGTACATAAAACAGAGTCGTAAGATTGGATGCGCAAGCAGCAGCATACCTGTACATGTACGCATCGACATCAATTGGATGATCATTGGTGTCCACGAGGCATCCCTGACTAAATGAGCAATCCCCACAATCATCGAGCACCCAACCGTTAAGTTTCCCTTCCTAATTAATTGGGAGAAACAGAGTAACAGCCAAGACAAAATCAGAAGAATTCAGTGTGGAATGTACATTCTCCTCTTATCTTTCGATGGTTTGAAAGGATCGTACTTCGGTTCTTTAAATAATTTCAGAGCTGCACCTGGATGTAATTCTTGAAAGTCTCGACTGCTTGAGTGCCCCGTGGTTTTGCATGCTTTGGTTCACCCACGATGTCCATCCTCAACAGCACGGACTCGGCGGGCTCCTCGAGATCCTTGATGAGGCTTCCTACCCCTCCCTGCAATCCTGCCAGCCTCATCCGGACCATCTCGATGATAATCTTCACAACCATGTACGCTCCTTCAATTCGCAGTAACAAGCAGAGATTAAAAACAATTCAATGTTAGTGAGCTCGAATCATCGTCTTGTTGGTGTTAATGGAACCGACGAATTAAGATGCATGCTCGTAGATGCGATTATGCGTACGCACCATCGTCGAGGAAGTGGTTCTCCTTGAGCGCGCCGTGGCCGGTGGTCTCCATCATCACGTGGGTCTCGACGCCGTCGGCATTGAGCTGCACGCCCTTGTCGATGACGTTGCGGTATCCGACGCGGTACAGGCAGTGGCGTCCGCCCCTGGACTCGATGAACCGCGTGAGCCCATCGCCGGCACGCGCGTCCGTGACGACCGTCGTCCCGGGGTGCTCGCCCAGCGCGATAACGGAGATGAGCGCGATGAGCCGGTCGCCGTTGACGGCCGCGCCCGCAGCGTCCACCACGCCGCTGCGGTCCACGTCGGTGTCGAAGACCACGCCGAGGTCGGCGCCGTGGGCCAGCACCGCGGCGCGCGTGAGCGACATGGCGGTGGCGTCCTCCGGGTTGGGCATGTGGTTCGGGAAAGTGCCGTCGGGCTCGAGGTGGAGGCTGCCGGTCGTGTCGGCGCCGAGCTTCTCCAGGACGTCCCACGTGAAGAAGCCGCCGCAGCCGTTGCCGGCGTTCACGATGACCTTGAAGCCCTTGAGTGGAGTGTTGAAGTGCGTGGGGTGGGCGACGCGCTCCTTGATGATGTTGCGGAGGTGCTGCGCGTAGGCGCTCATCAGGTCGACGCGCGTGACCACCGGAGGCATGCCGAGGCCACCGCCGGCGCCGAGGCCCATCTTCCTCGCGACGTACTTGTGTGCCGCGCGGTCGCAGATCCATTCCACCTCGCGGGACGTTAGCCCGCCTCGCTTGGTAAAGAACTTGAGGCCGTTGCGGGTGTAGGGGAGATGTGACGCCGTTATCTGCAGTATTGTCAGTTTGGGTCGCTTCGATTACAGTAAGGGCAGAACTGATCGACCCTGACTCGCGCTAGACCTGCCACCTCTACCCTCTGATCGATATTCCAATTGGGGTTCCAAACTTTTAATTTGATTGCTCAAACTTTCAATTCCATTTTTTTTTCGTTTTGACTTGCAACTACAGTTTAAGAGCTTTCACTGACTGGTGGGGACAAAATTGATAAAGAAAAAGAGGCATGAAACTTAATAGTATACGTTTAGTCAAAAACTTAATAGTATACTCATAAGAAAACTTAGCTCTATAATCGGAAAAAAAAACTTCTCTTGATTCTTGACTTGTAAAGTTCTCTTATGGTTTGTTTGTAAGAGCTGTGGTTGCTTTCGTTTATGTTATGCAGACTGCAGAGGGCACCTATCCAAGTCGCTGCATCTGAACATATCAGAGTGCGAATTAAACTTTACCATGATAGACGCGTCATAGCTGAAGCGAGGCAGTACGGTGCTCATGAAGCACGCCGGCGTGGTGGCGAGCCCTATGTCGAAGACGGCGCACCCCGCCCTCGCTAGCCCCGCGAACAGCACCGCGCTGAACCGCGATCCGGACAGCCGGGGGTCCCGTCCCACCGACACCCGCACTTCCCCGTCCCCCTCGCCCTCCTCCTCCCGCTCCCGCAGCCACTCCCCGAAGCTCTCGCCGATCACCTCGACCGCCAGCGGCGTGAGGTCGACGGCCCGGCCCTTCTCGCCTTCTAGCGCGACGCCCCGCACGTCCGGCCCGTTCTGCAGCCTCCGGATCACGTCGCCGTCCTCGCCCGCCGCCACCGCGACGCTTACGGGCGTAGCCTCGAGACGGCTGCCGCCGGTCGCCGCGGGTCTGGCGCCAGAGCTCGCCTTGGCTCTTACCACTTGGCAGCACCTCCTCCTCCATGCGCGAGGAAGGGATCTGAGCGGCGGGCGGCCCCTCGCGTGCTCGCATGGCTGCAGAGTGGCCGGAGTAGTGGTGATAGTAGCCATGGCACGTACGACGGATGCGCTATAGTTTACTGACGAGATGAAATGGCACGATGGGAGTGCATGCAGGAGAAGATATATTATACGCATTGGAGTGGACTGGACTCACTGGAAAAATATCATCGTGTGCTCAAACGGATGAGGGCGCGCGTGCGGAAGGCTGGTTGCCGGAGGGATATTTTCAGAGACGGGCGGCATGCACTCCGTCGGGACGCGGCGGATACTTTGCCTGGAAATGATAGAACGTGTGCGGTGGAGGCGCCGCTGCACTAGTTCTGTGGTGCTGCGAGCCTGCAGTGAGCTGCATCGTACGGGCAACTCACAAAGAGCAGCTGGGCAAGCCAAACTGAAAAAGACTTTGGATGGTTCCAAGGATCGGTAGGTGCATTATGGCGGATTTAGTAGTCGAGCACCCATGACTAAGGGTTCTTTTTTATACTTGTGGTGGGAATTTTTCCTATTTCCTCTAGAAATTGAACGGATTCTCGTGAAATTCCTGCAAGTCACGCCAGCAGTGTTCCGTGCAGGCGCCTATTGTTAAAAATATGCTTTAGTGGCAATCATAGAGATGATCATATTTCATTATATCCATGATTTATTAAATATTTCTTAAATAATATCATTTGCATTGATTGGCATGTATGTGACTTGTTTGTGGAACTCCGTACTAATCTTGAATGATTATTCTAAATTGGTTCCTAGTCAGAACTCATGTGAGGACACATATGAATAATAGACTAGCATATGTATTGATTGATGATTATGTTTCACGGGTCATGGACATAGAGATGTTGAACCAATTGTATGAGCACATGTTAGAGAACATGGGGTTGGACAGACCCAACTTAAGATACAATGTGTGTGCTATGTCCTTTGACCTGAGATTGTTGTATGTGCTTTATATGTGTAAATGGCTTACTTAGGGGTTACCGAATGCTATTCCGTAACTATGTAGTTATAAATGTTGCTTTCTTGTTTGTCATGAAGCATAATGCGAGTCATGGTCAATCGAGATGGGATTTGCCCCTCTCTATGATGAGAGAGATATCTTAGGGCCCCTCGAGTGATCGGATCTAAAAATGTATGACCGTGCTATTTAAGATTAAAGAGTTAACCTAGTAAAAAATTTCAATACACGTGATCGAGAAAGAGCTGTCAAACTTGACAAATGTCGTGAGGCAAAGAGAGTTGCATACATAACATTGTGATGGTTCCTCCAATACGATCTTTACGTACGTTTGAAAGTTGGTACGTTCTGCTAGGGGCCACTACCAATTAGTGACCGAATAGGAGTACTTGGTTCATGTCTAAACGTGCGTGAACCTATAGGGTCACACACTTAAGGGGCAAGAGCTTAATTCGGATTAGAATCCGAATTAGACTAAGCATTGAATCCTAATGGGCCTCTAACGTAGAAGCCAATTATGGGAATGTCTATATAAGGAGGAGGACGGATGTGTTAGGGTTAAGCCAACTCAGAGTTCCCGAAACCCTAGCCGTCACCCTCCCCCACGTCTAAAGTTGCCCGCTCGGATCTAGCAATCCGGACGAGCGATGTTCCTCCCTGAACGTGTGGATACCTTGGAGGCGTTACAGCTGTGACGTTTGGATGATCCGTCCGAAGGAACCGCGAGGAGGAGACGAACTGTTCGAGGGAACCGTGAGGAGGAGAAGGTAGTACGACTACAGCTGTTTCCGCTACATCGACTCTACTTCCTCTATGGTTCTACGCAACAAGGGGTAATCTCGTGATCTATTGCTACATCAATTCTTGGTTTACACGGTAGAAAGTTTATTTTACATTAGTGTAACCTACCTGTATCCCTACACCTATAACCCCATGGAGCTGTAGAAGATGAGATGTATGAAAGAACAATGCCTGCTTCGTGTGATGACTACCTACAAGTCATTGAGCTGGGGATGGAGCTTGGTTTCGAACCCATAATATGCAATAATTTAAGGTTGTAGATATAATGGCATGCCATATTTTGTTGACCACAGTATGTAATGCCCGGTGCTTTATTTCCATGGCCGCTACCTACGAAAGAATGAGTGTATCCGGTTGTATCAAGAATCAGTTACTATCAACAGCTGCCATATTTTGTTGATCTGACTAGGCAATGCACTTGTTGTATTGGTTGTGAGAATCATTTTGCATGAGTTCAGATCTTGTATGAAACGTATCATGTTATGTTCAATAGATCATTAATAGTTTTACTGGATGAAAATATTTTTGAACTGTATCAGAATGAAGTGAATGAGGTCTTGAATCCAGTTGTATGTAATAACATTGATGCGCTAGAATTAACCTAATAACTTGACAGAATATACTAGTGAGCGGTAACTTCCTTGACTTACCAGTGTCTAACCAGCTGCAGCTTTAACATCGGGGGGAAAGCATATATGCTAAAAGCAGCTTGGAATAAACACTGTAAGAAGCATCATTATTCATCATCATCATGGCAAGAGTCACTAGTATCACACTAAATACAATCATCCTCATCATCTTCACTTTTTTCCAGAACATGTGCACGGGAATTGGCTTGCAACTTCTTAAAATGGCATATAAAGTCTGTTGCTTCTGATATGAGAGCATTCTTTGCAGCCCTCAGACCACCATCTTGCTGCTCTGAAAGAGGGCTCCCACGATCAGTTGCTTTGGTGCCAGCAGCCTTTTTGCGAGGCTTTTTTGTGCCTTCTCTACGGGACAACTGATCAATGTACTTCTCATGTAAAAGAGCATTCTTTACAGGCTTCAGAACTGCTGGGCTCGGTTGAGCTTGCTTAGTTTTCAACCTTGACAATGGCTTCTTTCGTGCTGAACTCACGCTGTACTTGTGTAGAGAACAAGAATTTAGATTATTGTCAGGAGTCCCAGGAGAATCAGGTGAAATGTTCAATTGTAAAGCAGATGGTGAAGTCTCAAATATGGAGAAATGATCAGCCTCTTGAGCTTTGTCAATGAGACAATGCTTCTTCAGCAAATGTCTCACTGTCTTCTGTGCTGCGAGGCTCTTCTGCTTGGTGGTTCTTTGTCTTCCAATCATAGGCTCCAAGAGATTTGGAAATTTTAGATCAGACAATGTGAAATGTCCTAGAGGGGAAAAGTTTGTTTTACTTGTTCGAGGACGAGGGGCAATTGGAGTGGGCGTTGAAAGGTCAGCATGAACTCTGTTGAAGCACTCTTCAGCAGATTTCCCTGGCACCTGCAAAAATTTACATAAAAATTTGCTTAACTGGCAAATGATAAAAGTCTGTTGAAGTACAATTTTCTTTGTCAAAGTGGTGTGACACGTGATCTGAATTACATGACATATGTTAAAGTATCACAAGAAAAATTAACTGAAGTCAACTCTGAGCATTTCAAACCCATGTGAGACAACATTAACAGTGAAAAACTGAAGTACTAGCAATCATAATTTGACCCAGTTAAATTGCATGTGCCATCTAAGTAGCAGAACATTAACAATCTTCAAATGACCATGCTTGTCAAATTCCTGTTTTTGTCAGCATGTACTGAGAAGAAAGAAAACAATACTTGCAGTATTGCACTATTTGTTACAACTAATGCCATGTGTTACTTGCCACTTTCCTGCATCTAAAAATTACTTGTGACAATTGCCACATTTCTGTACCTATGTATCTGATAGGAATTTTTCATTTTGGAGCGGAAAACTAGCAGCTATCAATCGCATATGTTGTATATGATATGTTTAAGAAAACAACTGACAGCATTCAATTCACTATTACTTCTTTCCCCTTGAATGTAAAATCCATTTGGGCACGGAATATTCTTTTTCCCCATGATAATTAACCTTACATATTTAACGATTCATCACATACTTTTACTGTTTAGCTAATTGATCGCAAAGACACTAATGGTATGTTAGAGTTGAACTATGGCAATCTTTCATTTGTTTAGCCTTGTATTTGATGTCTGTTGTAGAATGCTTATAAGGAGGACATCAACAAAACATTGTAGTGGAATATCAAGGCCTAGCACCAAGACCCATAAATAACTCAATTCCTGAAAAATGAAAAAACATTCTCAAGCAGAACACATTAACTGCAGCATTTTCATCTTTTCTTTTATTAATCAAGCCAAAATAACAATATAGAATTATTTCAAACCACGAAAGCCTAGCTCGTGCAATTAATTATCAAGCAACTCTAGCAACTAGACAGAAATGATCAAACCACTAAAGCATCAAAATCGAAGGATTGGCAATACCATTTTGGAGACTTTCTTCCAGAAGTGTGGAGATGGTCGAGCAGTGAAGTAAGCCTGCCGCAATGTCAAGTCCTGCTCTTCTGTCCAATCATCTGAACCACAAAGCTGTAGATGTACTCCTCTTTCAATGCCACTTAGCGCTTCACTGTTTTCCTCGGTATTCATCAGTTTATCATAACCAATTTTAGGCTGCATCATGGAAGAAGGATCCTTTTCACTCTTTTTATGGATGGTGTGTCTAGATTCAATGATAGGTGCAATTTCTTGAGAACCAGATTTGGGCTCCTGGTGACTTTGGTTCCTCAATGTGGTCTTTCCTTCAGTGACTCTCTTCCTCTTTCTTGTCAGCTCCTCACAACAACTGGGCTTGAGCTCTTGCATCTCACTCTTTGATACATCTGCAACCTTTCTCCTGGGAGGAACATTTTGGGAATCTTGACTCAATGGCTGGGGCTCCTTGTAGTTTTTCATCCTTGCCGAAGGCTTTACTGCAGCATTTCTCTGGCTACTCCTTGTTGGATTCTCTCGTTTTTTGTATTTGCTAACAGCATTTTGAGTCTTCCTTGTATGGGCAATTTCCCGGAGATTTGGTGTCAACGACGGCTGTTTCTGGTAGCTTCCCTTCTCCACTGAGGGATAGCTCGAACTCTTATCATCTGGATGGAACCGTGAGGATCTCCGAAGAAGTATAATTGCTGATTGGTTACCCCTGACTTTGCATTCCTACAACAAAAACTAAAAATTGAAACACGTTTCTCACAACCTATGCTGTTAAAGGGAGACATAGAATCATTAATAAATCATCATATTTTAGTCAACTGCTGACCGTTAATTGAATCAAGCGTTCTAATTAGCAAGCATACTGATATTATGATCAGACAGGCATGAAACGGATCCAATCAATAAGAAACGTATAGAAATCAAGAAGCAAATGAACGAACCATTAGTGACATACAACATATAAGTAAAAAACTAACCTTTTGTTGGACAAGTAGGATAGAAGAAGATTTTGCTTTGTAGGCATGACCTACTGGAATATGCTATTCATAGTTCGTCCTTGTTACGAAATCTCCAGAAATCAAGAAACGGTGACAAATTTTAGGGAGGAAAATTAGTTTTTGTCTAGCTGGTGAAGAAACACCTAAAACAAGGTGGTCAGATCATAGCATCTCCCTCTCACGTGACTATAATGCGCAGGGAGGAAGAAACCAACCACACAAACAACGCATCCCGTACCCTAAATCGAACACATTTCGGCAACCAAGACCAGTTGCCCCCTTACCTCGCTCACCCCGTCTACCACAATCGGGTGCTCCGGATCCCGGCCGGCGAGCCGCGGAGAACGGCGCGGAGGGACCCTCGGAGGACGGTGCGCAGCTCCGTCATCCTCATCCCGGGTTCCGCGGCGTCTCCCCGAATTCTTGAGAGCGGCGTGCTTCTTGAACGTCCGGGACTCCTCGTCCTCGTCCCGGTTCCTGGTCCGGGAAGGGATCCGCGGCGAGGGGATGTCGAGAGGTGTCGCGTGGGGCGAGCGCAGCCGCCCCTTCCACGGCGTCCCGCCGGCGGCCAGGGTGGAGAGTTCCAGCTTCTTGACCATGTTTCTTGGCTGGACGAGAAGGTGGTTACTGGAGCCGGAGCGGAGTTTGAATGAAGACAGAGATTTTTCTTTTCCTTTCTGGGAGGAAATGAAGAGAGAGATGGGAAGGGTATGGGTCGACCTGGGCCGAGTGGATCGGGTGCAAGTTGGCGGGTTTGGGCTGGATTTAAATGGGCTCTCCACTGGAGATCGCTGCTTTGTATGATGTAAACTTCACATTTGAGCTGAATGTCGAGCGAATTACTCGAAACCACGGCTTCACGATACCTCAAGCATTTTACTGTGTCTTTTAGATCTGTTTTATAAAACTATGATTTTTTACACTAATTTTTAACTATGATTTTTTACACTAATTTTTAACAGATAATTCAAACTAGTCATTTTTAGTCATTTAATAGTGTCGACGATTGGTAAACTATCAATCTTACGGTAGTTGTGAGACAGATAATTTATTGAAAGGTAGGGACCTCTGAGACCAGTGTCTAGCAATACTGGAACACACGGATAAGATTTTTATACAGGTTCGGGCCTCCCTCAGGATAATAATCCTACGTCCTGTTTGAATATATTGAATCAAGAGTATCTTTACAAAGGGGTTAGTGGCTAGCCTAGATGAGATCTAATCTAGTCGGGAGTTTATCCGAGTAGACCTAAACAACTGGAGGCTTCTGTAGTTGCTCGAGGCTTCTGGTAGAATCTCCGATATCTGTATGACTTGTCGAACCTCCTCTCCTCTTCCAAAAAGCCCTCCCCTCCTTGAGGGGCCCTCGGGGTCCTTATATAGGAAATTCCTGAAGTCATAAGAGGCGTGGACTAATTTCCAAGCTGGCTTCTTCAAACGTAGGGATAAGATTTCCCAGTTTAAAGGGAGTCTGGATCATCTACGAGAGGTTCTCTTATCTCCTAGAATCCTTAATGAATACAATACCTTCTCCGGGTGTCCAGGAAATATGTACATAGATACCTCCTATTAGTACGTGAAATGAGGCCTGGGACGGGCTAACTAGGAATAAACTTAGTCGAGTATTAGCTCCGACCGAAATATACTCCCGGGTAGATGGAATTATTTTACGTGCAGAACTGGGGTACCTAATCGGAGCAGCCTTTTCCTAGTCTGGAAATGAATATTCTCGAGTAGCCTATTGAATAAGCCCCCGAGTTATTCGTCTTTTGATTGGGAATATACAAGAATCTACCAAGCAGTTGCAACAAGCCCGTCATTCTTGTAGCGTGACTTATCTGTATCCGACGGATATTCAAGAATAAGGATCGTCGCGAAGGAAATTTCACGTGGTGATGAACATCTTTTTCCCTCCTGTTCTCCTGGATGTATCACAGACATGGGGGCCCCACGGCACGCCTCAGCATGTCATGCGCCTGCTTTTCCCGCTTTCCTGCGAAAACCAGAGTTCGTACACCGAAAGTTACTGTGCGCATTTTTTGCGATGGAACGTGGCTTGAGGAATGCGGCAAAGGTAACCGTTGGATCCCTGATCTTATTCTAGTCCTTTAAAGGACTGACCGTGGAGCTCAAGAGGGTTTCACCCTGCTCTTGCTCCTAGCTTTTCGCCTTCCATCCTCTACTTTTCGCTCATCTCCAATCACGCTTTTCCTTTAATCATGGCGCGAACGACCCCCTCGTCCCGCGGAGGTTCCTAGGAACGATCAGAGATGTCCTCCAACCATCTCGCGACGTTGGAGGTACTCACCATTATTCGTTCATAGTACGGGGTCGAATTCCGCCCCGGCGGGGGTGAAAAGACACCTGCGCCCGAGTCAGGGTGGCTCGTGGTTTTTCCAGATTTCTTTCATTGCGATTTCTTTCTCCCTCTGTCTTCTTTCCTGCTCGCCATCCTCTAGTTTTATCGGGTCGAGATCATCAATCTCGATCCCAATTCTTTCGTTACGCTAAGCGTCTTTGCACACTTGTGTGAGGCGTTTCTGGGGACCCGATCTCCCCTTGACCCCTTCTGATATTACTATTGTCTGAAAAAGATCGGAAGCAGGGTCGTTGGCGGTGCAGGTTTCCAACTTTGAGGAGGCAAAACCGAGGAATATATCGACTTCGCCGGTAAGAGCTCCTGGTCAGGATGGTTGAAGAGATGGTGTTATTGCCGCCCAACCGCCGCCGGGGGCGTCAGTTTCTGGGGCACCGCGTCCGTCTAGGCCTCGTCATGGTCTGAGAGATGAGTTTTTTCTGAACCCTTGCCTTCGCCGTCTAGCAGATGAGATTAAAGAACTGAAGGGTCAGGGTCTGACAGCGTGGGACGTCGCACAGGATTTCATCAGGTGAGGCCTGTGTCCCTTAAGGGCCAGGGAAACGGGCACCTGGAAGACCTCGTGTGACTTCTTCCACGCTCGGAAGAAACTAGGTAATCCCTATTTTCCAAGTACCTCTGGCCTACTTAGGTTAATCCGCTCTAACCTGGCATATTCCTTGTGGGCAACCTTGGATGAGCCCAAGGTGTTGGCGAGGACAAATGTCCTTTTCGAGAAGCCATCCCCGTCCGGGCATCACGGCGTCCCAATGTCGCTTTCTCTTCGACCCATCCGAGAGCAAGAAGAGGTTCTTGCGGTAAACCTTACTTTGTCTGTGTTGTTCTTCCAGCCTCCGACTAGGACTAACCAGGGTCCTATTGGGTAATTTTCTCTTCCAGCGTGAAGGGTGCGAAATTGTGGACCCTGACATTGGGACTTCTGAGGATCAAGAAGTCCTTCCCGCCCTGGAGGACCCTCGGAACCTGGACCCGAGGCCCGGCGTGACTGGTCGTGAGATCGCCCCGGGTTTTGATTTGGGACCGACGGTGCCTTCTACACAGTCACCTCTAAGAGATCCTCCCCACGTGCCTTCTAGTCCCCACTCTACTCTTCTCTGCCCTGCCCTAGTGTTGAGGTGACGGAGCCCCTTGTTGCGGCACCGGGGGTGGGTGAAGTGCGCTGTGAGAGTCTAGTTTCAACTACTAGACCCCCATGTGTATATCCTCGTCAGTCCAGGATCACGCTGACGATACACAGTCAAAATGAATAACATCGCATGCATTCAAAGTTTAAAACTTAACTTGAGTACAATATGCCACATGGCTTACAAAGTTCCATGTCTAATGACATTTATTACATCAAAGGCAAACAGTGGAAAGATAAAAGCGAAGCGGCTCCATCTGTGCCACAGGCAATTGACGGCAGCCACGCGACCTATTCTTCGGGCTCATCGTAGAAGAAGTCTTCACCGGCTCTTTCTTCAGCATACTCCTCTGCATACCACCACAAAAAATATGCACGATGAGTACTTCACGTACTCAGCAAGCCACCTGACGGCAGATGGTCCTACCATACTATATGCAAGGCTTCAAAGAAAGGCTTTATGGCTTAATTGCGTAAAGCAAACTTTTAGTTGAAATATTAGGGTAGATTCGAAGGCATTGTTTTGATGTAAAACAGTTTTATTATCAGGGGTATTTTCCAGCGTGTGGTCCTCGACCAACACCTTCGAGCAAGGTGTTGGAAATATGCCCTAGAGGCAATAAATAAAGTTGTTATTTGTCATATTTCAAGTTCATGATAAAGTTTATTCTCCATGCTATAATTGTATTAATTGGAAACATTATTACTTGTGTGGTTATATAAACAACACCGTGTCCCTAGTGATCCTCTAACACTAGCTTGTTGATTAATTGATGGTTAAGGTTTCCTAACCATGAACATGAGTTGTTAATTAATAACAAGGTCATATCATTAGGAGAATGATGTGATGGATAGACCCAAGTTGAGCGTAGCAATTTGATCGTGTCACTAAGTTTTATTTGCTTCAGCTATCATATGTTAAATGTTCTAGTCCTTCGACCATGAGATAATGCCACTCCCTAGTACCGGAAGAATGCTTTGAGGGCATCAACCATCACGCCGTAACAGGGTGATCATAAAGGTGTCTTTCAGGTATCTCGAAAAGTACTTGTTGGGTTGCATGTATCAAGAGTGGGATTTGTCCATCCACGTGACGGAGAGATATTCTCTGGGCCCACTCGGTAATGCACATTCGATATCGCTTGCAAGCAAGGGACTAAGGAGTTAGTCACAGAGGATGTTGTATTACGGAACGAGTAAAGAGTACTTACCAGGAAACGAGATTGAACTAGGTATGGTGATACCGACGATCAAATCTCGGGCAAGTAAAATATCGTGAGACAAAGGAATGGAACATTCGACATCGTGGTTCAACCGATAAATGATATTCGTTGAATATGTGGGAATCAATATGGACATCCATGGTCCCGCTATTGATTATTGATCGGAGAGGTGTCTCGATCATGTCCGCATATTCCCGAACCCGTAGGGTCACACACTTAAGGTTCGTTGATGCTAGGGTAGAGAATGAGATATTAATATGGTGAGACCGAAATTTTGTTCGGAGTCTCGGATGGGATCCAGGACGTCACGAGGAGCTCCGGAATGGTCCGGAGATACAATTTCATATATGGGAAAGTATTTTTAGGGTTTCGGAAAGGTTCGGGATTTTTCCGGCAGAGTTCCGGAGAAGTTCTAGAAGGTTCCGGAGGGTTCTAGAGTAGGGCCCACTTATCCCGGAGGGGTCCACATGGACCAAGGGTACTGTATGAACAGTACACACGTGAATAGTGTCGCGTGAACAGTAACCCCCCCCTTCCTAGATGGATAAGATCGATATCCCTTAAAAATAGGAGAGATAAGATAAAGGAAAAATGGGGAACTTGGGAGGCAAGTTACTGTTCACGTGAACAGTACCGAGCCTATATAAAGGGGGGAGGGCTGGGCGCAGCCCCCCTTGAACCCTAGCCGCCAGCCCCTCCCTCTCTCCCATCTACTCCTCTCCCGCAGCTGCTTAGGCGAAGCCCTGCAGGAATTTCTCCACCACATCCACCACCACACCGTCGTGCTGCTGGAGATCTCATCTACCTCTCCACCTCACCTTGCTGGATCAAGAAGGAGGAGACGTCATCGAGCCGTACGTGTGCACATCTCGGAGGTGCCGCTCGTTGCGGTGCTTGATCGGATTGGAACACGAGAAGATCCCTCTCGCGGCTGGGAGGTATAACCTAGCTGCGGGAGGCTGCGGGCTTCATCGACAACGGTCAAATTCTCCGCTGCGTTGACGTGTTCGTCGAGGGTATGTAAATATGATCTGTCTCTCGTTGCAAGCTTCTTCTAGATTGGATCTTGGTTTTCTAGATTGGATCTAGGTTTTCGTTCGCATCTCGTAGGAAAATTTTTGTTTTCTATGCTACGAATCCCATCACAAGGAACTCCCGCCTTAGCTCGGCCATAGGTTTCATTAGCATAGGGGTAGAGGGAAGTAGCAAGGGGGAGAGGGACATGTCCTTTTCATCAAGAATGAGTCATGTGCTGTCCATAAACGTGGACACGGCTAATCAATTAGTTTATTACTCTGCAGAGCTTGTACACTTTACCCACATGACACAACCCCGCCTTGTTGCCACTGGCCGTCGCTAGCATTACAACAGGGGAATTGTGACGAGGTCTTTTAGCTAGATCCCCCTAAGGTGTGACATGCCCACCGAGTCTGGCTCGGAGTCGAGAGTATGTCTCTGCACTCCGGTCCCCCCATCTGTGCCGAGGGTCCTCGTCGCTACGTCCACCCCTTCTGCGGTACGGCAACATCGGCACCAAAGGCTGACTAACCTACTTGACCAAGCCATTGCCTATATAGCATGTGGTTGCACTGTTGACACACTTCTCCAACTTCAAGACTTCGGCCTTAAGCGGTACGGACAACCAATGGTTCCTTTTAACTGGCCTTCTGCGGGTAGGACAACCATATGCTCCTTCATCACATGATCCAGCTGTCGCTCGCACCATATTAGATGGTAAGTTTCACCCAGAGTAGAATAGGAGGGATAGAGAGAGAGAGAGGAAAAACATCGGGCACCCGGCTCTAGCTCAGCGAGCTCAACAAGTTTCAACAAGGATCATCGATCCGATATTCATTCCTCCGTAGAGGCAAATCAAAACAACCTAAAGATGTATGATTAAGCATGGCTAAGCATTCTCTACTCTATTCAGAATAAAACTTATTATTCTACTCAGGGTATCAAGAAAAAAGGGCGACAAGCAGACAGGGTATAAGTGTGTCAATCGACACGCTAGCTACTGGATTAAAACAGCATGCATGTTTATAAATAATAAAATATAATGACTTCGAAAATATAGGATCAAGAATGATCAAGAAAAAGTGGCATGCCTTCGTGGTAGTACTCTCCTTCTTCAGCTGCTTCGGTCACCGGGTCGGTCTCTTCACTCCCTATTAATGCAACGCAACAAGCAAAGCAAATAAATAACCAACTCCAATTAAGAGTAACTCGGAAGCAACACGAGAGGAAGCACGACGAAGGTAAGCTGAGGTGGAATGGAACAATGGCGCGATAGCGTCATCGCGAAGAAAGAATGGTCTTCTAGGATTGGCCATAACCATATACAACATATATAACTAATATCCCTTACCGGGTATATTTAATAGATATTTAAAATATATATACACACATACACCTTAACATGCTAGTAATCATAATAAAAGGACAAACAAATCATAATTAACCAAAAATAAATATTTAGGTGAATCCTAAATATTTATAATGGTTAATAGCAGTAAAGAATAAGTTAACAACATCCAATCATATTACACATGTTTTTCTATTAATTTAACGACTAGTAATTACGCTAAAATGTATTCTCTACTATTAACATGAGCTAACTAAGCATGAAACATCTTGGAACATGTTAACAGTACTGGAACAGTACCAAAAATAATTTAATAATAATTTCTAATCTGAACATTATTTAATTAGAGCATTTTCTAGCATTTCTAGTGTAACAAATAAGTAGAAAATACTAATTATCATCAATAAATCATATAATTGGACTAACATCTTATATTACCAATTCCAGAGACATTTCATGTTCAACCATGTTCTGGAAATATATTTTAACCAATTTAAACTATCTTTCTAAGCATGGAAACTACCCTAAAAATATAGTAAAACATTATTTAATTAAGCTAAATGGGTTTTCATGACTTTTCAACATTCACATAACATAATATGAATTATTGGGTACTGGACATGCATTTTTAGAGGCTAAAACAGATTTATAAAGGACTTATCACTAGAAACAGCATTCAAATAACAATTTTAAATGGATCTAGAACACTTCTTGATTTCTATAGCCCTAACCATTGTAGATAAAATATTTTGGTTTACATGATGAATGAGTTCTAGGGTTCTCTGATCCTATACAAAAATTGGATAAAAATAACAGAGAAGATTTCTATTTTTAATAAATGAAACAGAGCTTATTTTCATTCTAGGAAATTCTACACATGTTCAAAAATCATGAAAATTTCTAGAACTACTCTTTAGCATACTAATGATCTACAGAAAAAGATTCATCTCAAAATAATCGACCGGTACAAAGATATCACGAAATTAGGTCAAATTTCATACTAATTTAATTATAATTGAAAATCTGGTGGTCGGATTAAAAATCCGATTGCACCGTTGGATTCGTGGTGTTCTAAGAGTTCCATTTTACTACTGAGATCTAAGATCGGACAAAGATAGCATGGATCCAAAATATTGAACAGAGGGAATAGTAACTTGGCCAGTGTACTGCTACAGTAGCACAAACTACTATTCGCGTGTACTGTAGCAGAGAGGTTTGGGGAAGAAAACAACCCATGGTAATCACAAGGGAGATGTCTAATGGAGCAAAAATTGGTTGAGGGATTTTGATGTAGGGTTTGTGGGGAGACTACCTTGGAGAGGGATTGGAGAGGGACTCACCGTATGCGGAGAAATTGAGGAGAGAAGAAGTTCGCCAGAGTTGGAGGAGATGACGCGGTACGGTCGGAGTCGTGGACGAAACTTGTGATTTGTTGCGGTACGAGGTGCGTGTCGGCGTGGGGAAGCTTCTAGTAGTGGCTCCTCGGTGTGGGGGACGTCGTGGTGGCCGGAATTGCTCGCCGGAGTTCCACCGGAGTTGGGGAAGAAGATGTGGAGGAGAGGAGAAATTTTGGTGAAGAAATCAAAGGGGAAAACCCTAGGATCGGTTAATAGGAGGAGAAGGGGAAAGAAAAGGGGAAGGAGTCACTGATTATGGAAATAATAGCTAGATTAAAGGAGAGAAGAAATCAGGAATTAATTTGGAAAGAAAAAAAACGAAAGAATTTGAAACGAACCGGCAGCGGCTTCATTGCGCGCAACGCGCGCTCGGCGCGGCCGCTCGGCTCGGTTGCCAGCCAAGGCAACGGCCACAGCACGTATGCATGCATGCAAATGGGGCAGGCTGGCCCACAAGGCTTTTTTTTATTTTCGGATTAAAAAAAAGGTGGAAAAGCAAATAAGTTCAAAGCAGCTCCAAATATGGTCTAAAAATTGTGAAAATATTTCAGTAAATCAATTTAAGCATGGGGAACTCAATAAAAATATTTTGGTGGCAAATTTTCAAATGATGATCAAATTAAAAATCAAAAACACTCTTTTTGCTCTCAAATTAATTCATAGACTTGAATTAATTTGAAATAAAAACCGACGAAAATATTTTTAACATATATTACATAGTTGCACATCCTTCTCTCTTTTAAAAAAAAATTTTCAAGCCCCAAAAATTGAGGATGTTACATGCGCTTGCTAGAGCTGAGCCCCCTACTCGAAGAAGGGGGTGGGAGAGAGGCGCCGCGAGACGTCGGGAGCCTCCAGGTCCCGAAAAAGTCAGAGATGGCTATCAGGTCAGAGGTGGTTACCCCTGCGAAGAGGAGGGCGGCCCTCGTTGGGGTCAAGGTGCCCTTAACGCTGAAGCGGCCTCGGTATGTGAATCTTCCCTGGATTTTCAAGTTGTGGTACGGAGCTATGACTTGATTGCTTCCTTTTCTCATTCCCCAGCGTGATCCTTTCCCTGTCTACGGTTGAGGCTCCAGCGGGGACGCCGACTCTGATGACCGTGCCCGTTTCGTGGGCGGCCCTTCGGTGGCGGAAGCTCTTCCTTGTTCGTTTGCCGAGGGGGGATGCCGCCACTTCCGGCGGACCTGGTGAAACTCGTCGAGGGCGGCCTAGATATGCCCCAGTGCGTCGCGTCCCTACTGAAGGTAGAGGACGAAGTTATTAATTTTTAAGGCAACTTTTCACAAAGACTAACCTTGTCGGCTATGGGCTGCCATGTCCTCCTCCATCCTCCTCCAGGAGGTCGAAGGGCTGAGGCGTCAGCTGAAGGAGAAGGACGTCGAGGTGCTCAAACTTGAGGTCGAGAAGGAGTCGCTCGCGAAGGAGAGGGCTAGGTTAGAGGACGACAAGCTATGCCTAGGGGGTGAACTTGTCGACATCCAGTCCGCGTTGTCTGAAAGCGAGGCCCGGCTGAGTACTCTGAAAGACCATCTGGAGTACGTTGTGGGGGTGCTACAGATGGTGCAGGAGAAAGTCGGAGTGGATATCCCCGATAAGAGCTCGAACCACACCATTAGGATAGGAGAATTGGCAGTGGTGGTCACGCGACTGAAGTCGACAGTGACTGCCCACCTCAGGACCCAACTCTGGCAGGGAACTCGAGACTCCCTGGCAATGGCCTTGGCCTTACTGAAGGCCCAGCACCTGGATATGAACATCGGTGCCCTTTGTGACGAGTTTCCTAGGGCAGATGATACGGGGACTGCGAAGCTTGTAGAGGCTATGCGGGGGCTGCCATGTATTCACTGAGCATCTTAGCCTCTGAGCACTTGTAACATACAAAATTTCTGACGACATTCTGTTAAATTACTCTTTGTAACTACTATATGGCTCCACGTCCCTTTCTTATGGACTTATTTCAAGTTTTTTGTTAAGGCGTTTGTCGGATTTGTGAATGTCCGACAAGCTGCCTCAGGTACCGTGTTCACCTGGCTAGTTCATCTAATAGGTAGTCGAGGGATCCTAGCTGAGTACTAAGAATTGTTTGGCTTCATCGGATGTGCAACACGTTGTGCCTCCTGGTCCTTTCTCTGTGTACGTTTGGAGACGTCGCCACTAGTCGGAGTTCTTGGTTAATCAGTCCTTAGGTCGAGGTCGAACGTAGAGTTCAGTGACTCTCTATCACTCATCGACACAATGAGGGATCTTCCTCCTCTTCCGAGTCTAGAGCTTGATCTTCCTCCGTTTTTCGAGTACCGAACCTTCGAGTGTTTTGTGTAACATATCGTTCGGAACATCAAAATCTATAGTACTTATCCAGACCCCGACCGTCTGTTGGAAAGGGCCGATTATTTCTGATGGATGATTTATTAAAGTTTATTGTACACAACTGAGTATATATTTACAAAAAATGTCTAAGAAAAAAAGGAGGAACTACCTAGTATAAAGTTGGAATCTAAGGAAACAATAGGAAAAAGAGGGCACACCCCTCTGCCTGAGTTGTCATAGATCGCTCCGAGTGCCCCCGTACTCGTGTTTTGACCTACTGGAGGCGTTGTTGGGGGTGCATGCTAGGCGAAGGTGCCTGGAGTGTCTTACCTCCGACTGCCCTGCAGCATGATGAGGTGAGACGAGGGCTAGCACGACTAGGACGACTTTGAGGCTCGAGGGGAGATGCTCGTGTGGCCTTACCTATGCCTTTATTGCTTGTTCAGTGAGTTCCAGGCTGTGCTGATCGCATAGCAGCGCGTTGCATGTGGAGCCCCCGATTGAAATGACTCCGTTTGGTCCTGGCATCTTCATGCTTTAGTAGGCGTAATGGGTGGCCACCATGAATTTGGTGAGAGTGGGTCATCCTAAGATGGCGCTATACACCGTCTCGAAATCCACTACGTCGAATAGGATTCTTTCTGTTCGGAAGTTTTCTGGCGTCCCGAAAATTACAGGTAGCGTTATTTGACCGATCGGCATGGCTGAATTATTGTGAGGACCCTAGTTTTAGGATAGTTGTAAGAGGAGTGAGGTGAAGGTCAGGTCAACTCACGCTGCTAAGTTGACCCGATTCTATCGAGACCATGTCGAGAGTAGAGTGAGAGAGGGGGGAATTTGTTATGCATTTACATCGTTCATGGCATACATGTAGACCATTGCATTCATCGTACATACATGAGAAACATGTTTGAAATCTAAACTTTATTGATCAATAGAATATTATAAAGATTGTAATACAATATTATTACAAAATGAGTCAAAGAAGAAAAGAAAAATTACATAATGGAAGATCTTACCTATACAAAATCTAACCCTAATCTTTGACCTCCCGAGTCTTCGAGTCTTGGGCTGTAGTGGAGAAGCACCGAGAGTCAAAGGGGGGAAGATTCTTAGAAAATATTGGCGACATCCAAGGTCATCGAGTATATGCACTCGAGACCGTTGGATTTTCACCGTTGCTGTAGGAGGCAGGTTTTCGAAAACAGTTTTGAAACATAAGTGGTTCACCGGCACAGTTCTGTCGACATCCGCAGGGTTACCTATGGGGGCAAAATGGTGCCGATGACCTAAATAGCTTTTAGTTTTAAAAAATAGTTTTTGAAAACATTTTGTTTTTAAAAAAATTGTCCGAGGGCCACGTGGCTAAGACCCTCGTTGGACAAATCTAAATATATACATTGTATTAGAGAAAAGAGACGAGAGGTAGTAAAAATATATTTTTATTTTTCCTATTCTATATTGCCTCCATAGTTTTGCTTTGAAAAGGATTTGAAAAATCAAATCAAGAAATAATAACAACCCATCAAAGCCATCCATCGGTATTCACAAAAGTGAATTAGTCAATTTTCTTAACCAACAAGGCAACTGAGAAATCAAGGGAGCAGCCATGTGGTGGCAATACAGTGTGAGGTGGCAAAGCAAATTCCACCGGAGGGACCTAGGGAACTTCGGTAGAAATAGTAGTCAAGCAACCAAGCAACGCCACAACCGGCAAATAGTAGTAGTCCACCAAAGGACCACCATCTCCAAGAACCAGGGAAATAGCATAGCAGCCACCTAGGAGGAGTTCTAGAGGAGGAGCCGAAGTAGAAGGAGCAAGCCATCAAGCACCAGCAAGGAGCATTAGGAGCAGGCCAGGAAGGAGTATCAGGGAGCAGAGAAGAGAAGAGATCATAGTTCATAAGGAAGACCCACAAGCTTAGGAAGTCAAGCTTGGTCTTGTCCAAATTAAAACAAGGTATAGATTCACCCAAACCATCACATTGCATATATATATATGGATGAAAGTTTAGAAGAGAATGGAACCCTCAGATTTTTAGTAAGACATCTATAGTATCTGTTCTTACCAAGTTTTGCCTTTCCAAGCTTTTTCTCTAATTTTAAAATCATCATAGGGTTTTATTAGGCAACATTGGTAGTATTCTATTCTTATCAGTTAACACTACGAGTTTCTCAAACAAAACCTCAGCTAAAGATCATCATTGGGTTTTTCAGTTAGGCAGCAATGGGTAGTATCCGTTCTTATCTTAGTGATAACCATTTCTCAAATTCTTTTCAAAATTGTAGCATCATAATGAATTAAGGCAACCAATCAGGCATCATCTGTTCTTATCTATCTGATCAACCAACAACCAAATACAAAACATCAGCATGATTTAACTAAAGACCAAGGAGTAGTATCTGTTCTTCAGTCCATTAGCTGACATGCATAGAGGAAACAGGGAGAAGCCAAGTCAAGTAAAACATTTTTTTTTACCAGAAAATAACTAAGATCAAGTATAAAACATCTATTCTCTGAGTTGCCAAAATTGGCATGAATGGGGGCATACACATAGAAATGTAAGGAGCTATGTCCAGTACCTATTCTTACCAATGTAGAAAACAAATATGTCACAACATACATATATGCACTGTACTTCTTATAGTGAACACTAGTACCAGCTAGCTAAAATCATAGTGCAGTATCTGTCTTTTAGCTGGCCAAGCTAGCATGCATAGCAATATATGCATATGAATGAAAAAGGGACCAAGGGCAGTATCTTGTCTTACCAGTTTAATTAAGCAAATGCCTAATGAGCAACACTTAGTGAATAAGTGAACCAAAATCAAGAGTAAGCATCTGTCTTTTAGTCCCTAGATAAATGTGTAGAGGTATATTCATGGAATCAGTAAGAAGAGGCTCAGTCAGAGCGCAATATTTGTTCTTATCAGTCCTGTTATCAAGTATTCACACCAAATCTATATATATATATTTAGCTAATGGTCAAGTAAGTATCTGTTCTTCCAATGAAGAAAAATTGATGAACATATGCATATGTCGAAAATGGAGAGAAGCTAAGATCAGGCGAGATGTCTGTTCTTCGGTTAACAAATCAAGTGTGGTACCATATCTTAATTAGCTACAACAGTGAGTTTACATTAACTAGAATCGAATCCAATGCATACACTAAAAATCAAGATAGTGATCTGTTCTTCTCTCAAACTGAGCATAATAGGCTATACTCACAGAAATTTGCAGTAGAAAAACAATTGGGAATCAAGCAATTGCGAGCACGAGCTTACATTAACTCAAGTCATCCTAAGCACTGAACTAGCATAGCAACTGTGCACCCAGTATGGGATCAACCAAAACTCAAACCCAAATCAAATCAGTAGTTGAAGAACCCTAGATCAATTGGGACTAGAAGAAGGAATGGGGAAAAGAGTACTTACCAGGAAGAAGGCACCAATGGCATGGGGAGCCCCGGCTCGCCACCGGCGGGAGGCAGGCCAACGGAGCTCTAGTGAGGGAGCTGCGACGCTAGCCATGGCTATCTCGGGCGGCGGCTGAGGCAAGGCAACCAGAGGGGTGGCCGGGGCATGGCATCGACCAAGGAGGCGGCGGAGTACTGGATGGAGCGGCAGGCCACGAGACCGAAGGGGAGGCGACGACCCGAGCCGAGTTAGGGCTCGTGGTGGCAGGAGCTTGAGCCGAAGGGCCGGCGGCAGTGCACGGATGGCTCCGAGCAGATGGAGGCGACGCCGGACCAAGAGGCGGTGGCGGCAAAAGGGAGCGACCGAGGCAACCCGAGAGGAGAAGGGCAACCGGGGCGCACGGGCGAAGCCGGAGGGACCGAAGCACTCGGGTGAAAGCAAGAGAGAGAAAGAGAAGATTAGGAGAAGAAGGGGGACACCGGATTGAGCCTAAAGGGGGCCGGCCGGGAACTTTAAAGAAAAAAATGAAAATGATGATGATTCCTCTATTTTCTCTATAGCAGGAAATGGAGTTAAAAATTAGAGTATTCTTTCCTTTTCTTTCCAAAAGAGATAAGAAGAAAAGGATATATATATATATATATATATATATATATATATATATGTATGTATGTATATACTCTTTAAAGAGCAAATCGGGAATTGAAGTAATCATTTAAATTAAAATGTTTCTTTCCTTCCTAAAAAGGAAGTTGAATGTTTAAACAAAATGATAAGCTATAGCAATTAAGTCAAACATATTATCTCTCTTTAAAAAAAGAGGATTAAACCCTAAGCTAATCCCTTAAGTGAGTTAAAATAAATTGTGAAATTTTGTTAATCCAGAGTAAAAACAACTAGAAGCCACCTAATTAATGCCTTGATGTAACCTTAATAGTATAAAAAATCTTAATCACCAATAGATAAAAATTACGGACTCTAATTCATGCATTTAAGATGTATCTTCCATACAAGCATTGCCATCTCATTTGCATTCACATTTGAATCTTTTGGATCAGTCCTTATCGGACTTTATTATCTTTTTATCAGAGACTGGAGTTCAGCAAGCAAACCAGTCAAGCTCCACTACCTACTCGTTACCAGGCAAGTCCAGTTTCTTGTTCATGTCCGTTGAGAATGTTTTACAAAATTTCCCTCTTGTCTACAATATGCACAAAATGGAAATCTATTTTCTAAAGATGAATCAACTGTTGTTTTAGTTTGATCACCAGTTTTTAGGCGATAACATGGTGGGTGGTGAAATCCTGGAAAGGTGCCTAAGGCACATGGGAAGGTGGATTTCATCACACGGGTTTGTTTCACATAAGGTTAATGCAACCAATGATCGATTGTGCTTAAGCGCCGTAGCGAACGCGCAAACCACATACCCTGTATGGGCGGGGCTGAGCGAAAGTACCTTTGCCATACGTCATACTCCCCCAGGAAAGGAAGACCTCAATAGTTGGATCCGGAGTATCAACTGTTGGGAAGGTGGGGTTAGCAGTTGGCTATCCACAAGGCGTTGGACCTGTAGTGTCAACGTGAGACCGGTAGTCCCAGGCCTATTGTGCAGGACTACGATGCGGGGTATGACAGAGCGGGCAGTGAAACGGCTTTGTGACCATAGGAGTGTAGATGGGGTTTGGCCACCTCAGATGCATGACTGTCATCGTTTGTGGGTACAGTTGCGCACCTCTGCAGAGTGTAAAGAATTGTTGCTGAGTCACTCCATGTTCCTGGTTGGAACTGCGAACGTGGCAGGAAAGGGATCCATCGGGGATCCTAGCAGCCTGTAAGACATGAGATCATAGTCTCTGAAATTAAAACTTGACTCTCTTACCTTTCGAAACTGTATTGCTTTTGGAGAACGTTGTTGTTCTCAGTAGATAGTGCATCAAACTCCTCTTTGCTATTCCTGGACTTGTTGAGTACCTTCTGTACTCATCCTTTTACTTTAATTCCTTTGATTAGACTGTGAGCCGACGGCAGAGACCGAGGTGATGTACGTCGAGGTCGACGAGGAGATTCCTGAAGAACCGACGTCGAAGAAGGAAGACGAAGGCGTCGACTACTACGTCGAGTTCCATGACGAGAACCCCACTGAATAGAATAATAGGTCGGGTGAGTCGAGAGATGTAGATAAGGCTTTTGCTGCAACCAAATGGAAACAGTTTTAAATTCCCCGTATTTTTGGGAATCAGTTTGTAAGATTTTGTATTTTGTTGCAAGTTGTAACTTCAGTTGTAATATATGGACCGCTGTGATGCTTCTGTGTGCTACTCTGTATGATGTATTGCAGACAAGAAGGCACTTTGTCTACAATACGTCAAAGACCGGCATACTACCCAGGAGGGTAATATGTGGGTTGCCGCAATTACTGGGCACAATGCCGTGGAAGGCCGGAGTAACCGGATTGACGGAGGACCGCGGGATCTGCATTGCATCGAGGGCACTCGTGAAGAGGATGTTCAGCGAGCTTCCCCCGTCTATAAGTACTCGAGCCAACTTGCAATTGTTGATTATGGGCTCTACCACGATTGGATATCGCCCTGGTCAAACGTAGTTCTCGGGGCAGTCAGCCTGGTCGAAGGAGATTCAAACTTCCGACCACTTGACCGCCTGACGTGTCCGTGGGACTATTGCTAGGTCTTCTCAGGCTACGGTCTTATATTGCCTTTTCGACTCATAGGAAGCTGAGCCCCCGAACATATGGTCTACCGCTCGCTCTTCCTTCTGGAACGGTTCATGACTAGAGTCGTCGTCGAAATTGAAATTTTGGTTGTGGTTTTGAAAGGACCTTAACAACTAAGATGTCGCCTAGAGGGGGGGTGAATAGGCTTTTAAAAATCATTTCCGGATTTGGCTTAATCCTAATGCGGAATTATAGTAATCGGATTTTCACAAGCTCAAATCTATTATGCTAGTCTATCATGTAAGCATACACACCCTATATGAATATATAATATTAAGGATGCAAGGGTGATAAACAAACAATTCAACTTCTACAAGAGATATACAAGAAATCTAGAGCAAGTATGAAATGCAATAAGTAAAAGGAGACAAGAGACAAACGATGTATGACCCGGAGTTCGGATATCCACCGATATCCTACGTCTCCGTTTGAGGACCTGATCACGCTTGATCAAAGGTGGGCTCTCTCTCAAGCCGCTTCCTCTCAAGGACTCTCTCGAGTCTCCCCGATCACTATGGTTAACTCTTTCCTCCACCCCCGAAGATGGTGAGCTCCACAACTATTTCACAATCTCCCGAGCCTCCTCACAAGCTTCTTGAGGAGATCGCTGAGCCACTACCACTAAGCCGTCTAGGAGTCGGTGGCCTCCAAGCGTAATAGACTCTTGGACTCTCGCTCGAACATAATTGACGCCAAGTGCTTAAACAATGCAACTTATGCACACACCTTGTGCAACTTATGCACAAAAGCTTCCCTCACACCTCACAAATGGTAACACATGCACTTGAGGCTTTAGAGAGGGAGGAGACCACTAGAGATGTTCACAAATGAAGAATAGAGGCACAACTCATCACCCAAGCCAGCACAAGGTGGAGACTATATATAGCCAACCTCGAAAAACTAGCCGTTGGAAAGAAATCTGGGCAAATCCGGACTATCCGGATTTGACCCGGACCCTCCGGGTTCACACCAACGGTCAGAAAAGTGACCGTTAAAAAATCTGGACCCTTGACCCGGACCCTCTGGGTTGAGATCCGAGTTGTCCAGTACAGATCCGGACCGTCACCCGGACTCCGAGTGACACTCTAGAAACCTTCTGTACATCCTGGACCCTGGCCCGGACCCTCCGGGTTCAATCTGGACCTTCTGGATTCAACCCGGACCCTGGCCTGGAGGGTCCGGATTTTCCAGGACAGAAATTCTCAGGAAGCATTCGATGAGTCCCGGTCACTTCGGAACCAACCCGGAACACCTTGGCTGAACCTGGAACACCTTGGGGGCTAACCTTAGGTCATATACTCTGGAAATGGATCTCCCGGAGTCCATGGACCTAGCCAATCAACCCAACCACTTAGGTTGGTAGAATTGTACATGCCTAGACACCAAGTCTAGGAACAACACACGCAACACCAAACTACGCCCGAAGCCTCCGAGCACTTGCAGCTCAAAACCTCCGGACACACTAGAACATGAGTTCTAGCACCTCCACCACAAAGGAAACATGACGATATGCAACATATGCAAAGACTTGAGCACTCGACACACAATGTGAATAAGCTAATCATCCGATAGCCCTTCTTTATAGTATGACTATCTAACCTATAATCCAGTCTCTCTCCAAACTCCTTGAGACCAGTCAAACTAGGAAAACCTAGTCTAGGCATACCTTTGCCTTGCGTATTCCACTTGAGTTCGATGATGTCCATCTTCCTTGCTCCAAAGCAGAAACATATTGATCATCATCACCTTATGAAGTCTTCTTTGCATAGCTCCCTCATAATCCTTATGGGGAAGTTTTCGCTCGAAATCATCTTCACATGATGGGCCCACAAGCCTTAGGCATATGTCTTCGCGTGATGCCAATCTTGGGCTTGCCGTGATGACCATCGACTTATGATGTCATCCTCTCATGGGCACATATGATCAACCGCTCGATGTTTGCCCATGAGTGGCAACTAACCCTCAACATAAACATCGCACATAGCACATGGGGTTATTTCATATAATGCAATAGACAATTGCTTACCTTCACCTGATCACTTGAAGCCACCACTAGTGTTCTTCTCTTGAACTCCTAACTTCATGTCTTGATCATCATGGCTCAACACATGAGCTCACTCTTGACCATTTGGGTTCAACACGTGAACTTCTTCATCTTAGTCAACTTCACTCTTACATTATGACTTCATCTTGATCCAATGCAGTTTACTCCTTGAACCCATATCTTGATCCTTGAAGTTTACTTCTTGATCACTTGATGCTTCACATGATTTAATTGACTTCAACACATGAATCCATCTCCAAATCATCACATGCATCATCGATCTTGGGCTTCACGGGCTTGTAGGTTCATCCTCTTGATTTAACCCTACAAAGTGGTATGTAACCCATACATGTTCCAACACTCAAGGAAAATGGTTAGTACACAAAACCCGTTTGTCATTAATCACCAAAACCAAACCTAGGTTAGATTAACTCTCAATCCACCATAAACCACACAAAGGGCTAGGTGGACTTTTAGGTTTGCTATCTGCGGGGACTTCCCACGTAGCTTCTCATTCTCCACCTTGAGGTACCTTTTGAACAGTCAGCATTGGCGGAGGTTGTGCGAGTCAGTCTAGTGGAAATCACACAAGTTCTTTCTAGATTTCTCAGTAGGGTCTAACTGCTTATCTTTGGGGCGAGGTTTCCAAGCGCGTCTCATGGGTAGACTGGCCATTACTTCGTCGGTTTTTGGTCTCTTTTCCCTGTTTCCTCCGAAGGCTTTCTTCTTGCGCTTGCTCTTGGAAGAATTTCCTTCTTGCCTGGAGGGGGATGGAGACACGCCTCGCTCATGTTCCTTGATGTATAACAGGGTTTCCTTGGCATTGGCAGCCCTCTGGGCAAGATCCATCAGCTGCGCGACTGTTCTCGGAAGGTGCATAACCAGATCCTGTATGAATCGCTCATTCCTATTACTGTGGACAAAGGCCCTAATGACGTCAGAGTCGCGTGCTTCTGGTATGGTGTTGGGGATTGCACTGAAACTCTTAGTGAACTCCTGCAGAGTTTTGCCTTTCTGCTGGGCAAGCCTGAAAAGGTTGTCGATCTTACCTGGGTGGGTGTAAGTGCCCTAGAAGTTTCCTAGGAACATGCTGCATAGCTGACCCCATGAGCGAATTGTTCCTGGTGGGAGGTTTCTCAACCATGTCCTTGCTGCCCCTTTCAGGGAGGCCAGGAGGTAGTTAGCCTTGACCTTCTTGTTGCCTCCTTTGACTTCGATGGTCGTGGTGTAGATCTGCAAGAATTCTGCCAGGTTTGTGGTGCCATTTATGTCTCCATCGACCCTAGCTTGAACTGAGATGGCTATTGCACTCGCCGGAGATCGAGTGTGAAATCTTGACACCTGTTAATGGTTCTTCAAGAAGCTTTAACCTCCCTACTCTCTGGAGTCAATGATCAATCCCGGTTCCAGTTGTGACACTTGAGGACGTCCCGAGACGGGGTACATTCCCTCTGATTCTTTAAGCCTCTGTGTCGATTGAGTTCATCGCGCAGGTCCTGGTAGTTACGAGCGGTCGGGGGTTTTCTCCACCGATGTTGGTCGGCTTCCCGAGTAGTCCCATTCTTGGCATGCCTTCTTCCTTGGACTGATTCTTCCTCGTCTGATGGCAGAGGGGTCTTTCTTCTACTGGAACTGTGGGTAACAGACATCAATCGAGACGATTCTGCTTGTGCCAGAGCCTCCTGTAGCTCGGCGCCTAACTCGCGCATCCATCATTCTCCATCAGGGGTGGTGAGGTCATGTGTCAGAGGATTCACCAGCCTGTGGTGAACTCCCAAGAGCTTTTGGGCAATTCGGGACGCGTATTTTCCTCTCCCTAGTTGGGAAGTGTTTGGATCCCTTGGTTTGAGGATGGGGATCCTTGGCGTAAACGGTGATTCTTCTGGGGGAGGTATTCGAGTGCCTTGTCATGGATCGTTAGCACCATCGTCCCGGGCAGCTTCAATGGGATCTCTCAATCCATCCTCAGTGGCGAGGACTATCCGGGGATCTTCCCTATTCTATGTGCATTCCAGATCCATCAAGTCTTCTCCTTCAGGAGCGGTCTTGAGGGTCCGGTCTTGATCGAGTGACCGGTCAAATCTCACAGGTGATAGCCTCGACATTGGGCTTGGAGCACCTATCATGGCATTATCAGAAAGTCTAATCTTGCCGCTAAAAGCCCTGGGGCATTCGATTCGGAAGTGACTCCATTCACTATCCATATCTTCGTCAGGGGAATTATCTTCAAGATCCACTCGCTCGGGCATTGGCTCTAGATCAGACGGGCGGCTGAGGTTGTTGTAGAAGCCTTCGTCCGAGAAGCCGGTCTGTTGCATGAGGATCAGAGCATCCCTTGTCAATTCCAATACTGTTTCGATGGAAATAGCTGAAGAGGTCCCCACCATTGGCACCATCTATCGACGATTGGTAAACCGTCGATCTTACGGTATTCGTGAGATAGAGAATTTGTTAAAGGGTAGGGACCCCTGGGACCGGTGGCTAGCAGTACTGGAGCACATGGACAAGATTTTTATACAGGTTCGGGCCTCCCTCAGGATAATAACCTTACGTCCTGTTGGAATATATTGAATCAAGAGTATCTTTACAAAGGGGTTAGTGGCTAGCCTAGATGGGATCTAATCTAGTCGGGAGCTTCTCCGAGTAGACCAAAACAGCTGGAGGCTTTTGTAGTTGCTCGGGGCTTCTGGTGGAATCTCCGGGATCTGTATGACTTGTCGAACCTCCTCTCCTTCTCTTCCAAAAAGCCCTCCCCTCATTGAGGGGCCCTCGGGTCCTTACATAAGGGGTTCCCGGAGTCATAAGAGACGTGGACTAATCTCCAAGCTGGCTTCTTCAAACGTAGGGATAAGATTTCCCAGTTTAAAGGGAGTCTAGATCCTCTACGAGAGGTTCTCTTATCTCCTGGAACCCTTAATGAATACGATACCTTCTCCGGGTATCCAGGGAATATGTACATAGATACCTCCTCCTATACGGTATACGGTATTACTCGTCATCAAATAGTAAATATGATATAATGGACCATTTGTCAGAGCTTACATAAATGGCCATGCGAACAATATGCTGAGGTGGACATGGGCCCACCTATCAGCCTGCTCAACTTCTTGTCCTTCCCCTCTTGTGCTCACTCTCGCACGTCTCTATCTTCCTCTCTTCATGGACACTGCTTCATTACTGTCTTTAGTCCAACCTCCCCACGTCACAACCGTCCGGTCTTGGCTGTCATGGCCACCTACATCATCTTCATCATCCTCTCCTCGCTCCCCTCCGCCTCCCTTTCCCCCACCACTGCCACCACCCACCATCCTCATCACCATGAGCTCAGGGCCGCCTTGCTCCACTCCTCCTCCTGGTTCTCCACCCACTCTGTCCCCACAACCGGCTCACAAACAACATTGGTAACGGCTAGCCAAGGATCACAGAGAGAAAGAGGGAGGCCCGACTATTGTGGTCATTAGCCGCCTAGAGCCCAATGTGAAACCACGCCCACACCCCTCTAACTCCTCCAACACGGCCTCCCCACGATCGGCAATGGCGCATTGCTGCAGTGGGGGCACGACAAGTAGTTCTATTGCAAGCATGACTCCCCCTTTGTGTCCACTAGTGGTGATGAGCTACTGTGGGGGTGAGGTCAGATGCAACCTTCTCCAGGGAGTTGTGTCCAAGCAAGCTGTTGTGGGGCCGAGAGATGGCGACTCCATTTCATCTCATATTCGAGCTCGGAGCAGGCGTCCATGGCAGCGGCGGTGCGGGCCTTTGGCTGCATGGCCTGGGGGATTAAGTCTGTGGATCGGAAGTTGAAAGAGCATAGCGGTGAGGAGAGCCATGACATCCGTCACCAGATCCAGCCAGCGGTGCCAGGAGGAGCAGGGGAAGGTGTTCCACCCCTCCACTGGACACGAGAGAGAGAGAGAGAGGAGAGAAAAGAGGAAGGAGAAGAGATGGGAAGGGAAAAGAAAGAGAAGGGGAAAGAAGAGGAGGTTGACATGTGGGCTCCATGTAACCCTGTCACAAACCATTTTTCCTAAATTGGATTAAGCAAATGCTAAACCCTGGCATGGTCATATATATACATGTAAATGTGACATGTGATCATGCCCTCTTTTTCGCCATTTGAATTTTCTCGATATTCTTGAAACATGTCATGTCATAGGGTGCATAAAAACAACTCAAAAGTGCATTAAAAACCACAACCCAACGCTTACACCATATACACATATACGCTAATCCTAAATTTCCTCTCCTGGCAAATCGACAAAACCCTAAAAATGGAATATGATATTGTCGACGATTAGTAAACTGCCAATCTTACATAATACGTGGAGAAGAGAGAGAAGGGGATCGTATCCGGAAGCTGATCACGAATCGGGCCACTGGCGAGAAGACTTATACAGGGTCGGGCCTCCCTCAGAATAATAACCCTATGTCATGTTGGTTTATATTGATCACAAGACAATGTACAAAGGGGGGTATCTAGTCCTAGATGAGATCTACACCTAATCAGATATGGTTGTCAAGGCTGATCTTCCCTTCTACTTGCTTGGAAGTTGATTGATCTTAAGATGTCTGTTCCAGATTGAGATGTCTTCTCTGAAGGCCATCGGGGTCCTTTTATAGAAGGTATACTATATCGTGGGAGACATGGACTCATCCCCAAGTAGGACTCCATCATCCTTAAATATCAGGATTGATTGCCTAGTTTAAGGAGTCATGGATACCTACGGTTAGTTTCCTTATCGACATAGAGTCCTTCTCCGAGGTATACTCTTCCCGGGTAATTAGGATACTCCTAGGTCTTTGTTTTTGCGCATACAGATACTATCGTGGTATACAGTAGTTGTGTACTGCTCATCGTCAGATCTCATGGCTCCAACCAACATGTCATGGCACCCCTTTTTCCTCCAATATAGTACATATGTCTCCACTCATCAAAACCCCTAAGGACCTAACCTCTTAACTCATTTCCTTTAATAAATTCATTTAAGGCAGAAACCCTAATATCATTATCACATGTATTTCTACCTTCCTAAAAATTCTAGAAAAATTTCAGGAAGTGTATAACATTATTCCTCACCCAAATATGAAATAATATTGTGGGGTCTAGTTCCCCTACAGCAAGCCATCAGTGTATGCCTAGCTTGACCTAACCCGAAATCTGCCCTAGCTTGGCATTGAAAGAGTCCACTATGCACATGGATCTTTTTTGGTGCCTAACCCTACTGTTCTCTTGTACACATCCCCACCTACTTCCTGGCGCGAGGTGACGCGACCACACCTGCCAGGACGCGCCCAGGCATGCCAATGCCACCTATGCGCGTGGTCTGGCCGTGCATAGGCATGCATAGCATGCGCGCACAGCGGCATCACCACACTGACCGCTGGCACAGTGCACCTTCCATCATCTACGTCACTGCCCTTCGCACCACCGCATGTCATGAAGACCCCCATGTCCACCCTCCCTCACAGTGTCACCTTATTTCCTCCTGCATCGTCTTGTCGCTGAGTACGAACGGGCACAGCGGCACCGCACGCCCCCTTGTCAGGACCCCGAGTTCAAAACCAACTCCAGTTGGGATATGAGATCCGAATACCCGAGAAATCACCCAACACACCATATGCTTACCAATCGTCGTATGCCTTCACTGCAGGACGACCCGACACTTAACCAACCCACCATAAGCTTACCAGATGTCGTATACACTCACGGTTGGTTAGGTTGAGCAAGGACACACTTATCACAAGAAGGAGTTGACAATGAATCCAAAGTCCGGTAAAGAACTAACGCTACTCTTAAGTTCACTAAGTAAAGTAATCCCCGAGGAGCCCGACAGTCGTACCCACACACTGACCTAACCCAAAGGCTAGTGGGTCGCTCAGAAGCCGGTATGATTGCCCACACCCTGCCTAGCCAGCACTGCATCTCAGCTAGTGGGTCACTCTACCGAGAACACCTCACGGAGTGAACATTAAGAGAAAGCATCACTTCTTTACGATCAAATTCCATATACTTCAATCATACACGAATGGTATTTGGAACGATCACAATTAACAACTTCATATCACAGTTCAAACTCTACTGAGAAAGAGTTAAAGGATACATAAGTTACCTCTTACCCGAAAGGGGTTCTACAACACATAACTCACAACTTGAAGGCTGATTACAGGTCTTCGAGGTTCAAAAACAGCAACGAACACAAAAATTAAAACCCTGAGATGGCAGCCCCGCCATCTCCAAATGCATATACACAACCCACATTATTATGGCCGAAAAGGATAACACAAAACTAAGCATCGGTATCAACATTCTCCACGTCGTAGTACTCACCGATACTAGGATCACCTGCAACAGTTTTGGAATTGAATTTCGTAAGTACTTTCTTACTTGCAAGCTACATTTGTAGGCTCATCCCAATTCAATCTCAGCATAGCATGTGATAAAGAGAAACACTAACACCTCATAGTGGCATCAACAATTAAGCATGCATGAACATAAGGAATAATACAATATCCACATGTACCATCATGCCCAAGTTAAATTTCAGATTTGAACATATAGCAATTCAAACAAGAATTCTATTGAACCAATATGTGAGCATTCAAAATTAGACAAAATTTCAGAGCTCTTCAATCCATCAAGCCAAACAAATTACGGTTGCACCAAATAAGGCTCAACCAATTGTGTGGTCAGGTAAGACGAACAGAACTTACCCGACGTGAGAGATGAATTGAAAATATGTAAGTGCAGGGTTGGCCGACCGTGACTTCCCACCATCCTCAATTCAGCCCCGCCGTGGGTGACGGGCAAAGCCCTATGGCACCGGTATCAGATCAGGTTGGTAGCCTGCCGATCCATCAGTAGGTGACGGTACCCCAGCTCTCACAACTCCCCAATTAGGGTTCCATATTTGTTAGTCCATTTAAAAGATCATCGCTGATCTTACAACCAAATCAACCACCATGCTAGTGATTCGTCATCACATGACATATCATTAACATGAATATACCATCAAGTATTTAACCTCAATCACAAGCATAGCAGGAAAAGAATTAGAGAATCTTAGCGAGCTTTTGTATACTTGCCTTGCTGCGATTGATCGAACTCACTATAGTACTCAACTTCGGTAAGCTCCTGGTTGCTCGGTACTATCGAAATCAAACCCTAAATACCGAATAAAGCAATAAAAGAACTTTGATTAAAATCAGCAAGCATAAAATCCAAAAATGCATGATATGCACCTTAATATGTAGAGAGTTAGTATATGCAACTAATATAATTGATTTCGTCAAAATCAGAGGTCTAGGGTTAAAGTTGTGATTTTTCGAAGGTGGTGTTGCTACTTTAGGGGCTCAATTGACTCATGTCCAGATCTAGCAACAGGGAAGAGGCTCACTGTTGGAGTAAGGGTTTTAGTATTCATTTATTTTTCTAGGCAAGTTTCTGATACCACATATACTCCAATTAAATCCATTAAACATTGTATACAAGTCATTTAACAAACCTAGGGAGAAGGGGGTATTATGGGAATTTCAAAATTTTAAAGCAATGTAACATGAATGAACATCATGCCATATTATTCTATAGATTGAAATAGACTAACAAAAAAAGAACCACTCGATTTGGAGCTAGTATGCAGTAGGTATGAATTTTTGAAGTTTGATTAGGATTTAGCTCTTTTCTAACAATTTCTGGAATTCTTCCCCAAGTAAACTTTGTTTACCCAGGCTGAACCAGCCATAGCCTATGACCAGAGGACCCACGGCCCAGCCCCTTTCTTTTTCTCCCTTCCTTTTTCTCTGATTCCTCCTTAGCCTATTGCACTTGGACCGCACATGGCAGGTTATTCTTCTCCCTTCCTCTTTTTTTGTCTCTTTAAACTGATGGACTTAGCTCAGGGGGGGCCTCGGCTGTCCGGGTTTCGAACGATGGTGAGGGGGTGGCGGAGGGCTACAGAGGGGGAGGAGCAAGGAAAAGGGTACCAGCGAGTAGAGGGGCTCACCCTAGTCTCGTTTTGGTGCTTGGTCGGGTTGAAGAAAGGGCGAACCAAGGACGCCGATGGTAATGGCGGGTGGCGGTGCAATGGGGACATGGCGAAGGGTTTCAGCTGCGAATAAAGCAAGGACAAGAAATCAAAAAGGGGAGGGAGGACCCTGGGAGTTCGTAAATACGCCCGATTGAGCTCGGAACTTATCGAGGGGGCAAAATTGTTGATGGCGGAGGAGGATCGATGGCGGGGAAGGAACCTAAAATTGGAAGGCCCGGCTGCACAATAATCCAATTAATCATGTGGGGAGTGCTCGGGATCTTGGTGAGTTAATTTGGTAAGAAAAGAGAAGAAAAGGAGGTTACCGGGGATGGGAGCGTGGTCGGATGCCGAGGCTTGTCCGCCGGGCTCGGGGAAGAAGACGGCATGATGCAAGCTCCACAGTGATCCTGTGCAAGGGGAGGATGAGAATGAGTTCACCGAGATTAGGGAAATCCCGTGCGTGCATTGGGCAGAGAAGAGGGCCTCGCCGGACACGGGGATGGGGCAACTGCCAATCACGGGTGTCACTGGAGCTTGCGGTGCCGAGCTCGTCCCGGTGCCCCGTTCATCCATGGGCTCGTCCTTGAGCTTGGGCGGGTGCGGCGGAGAGCGCAGAGCCGAGCGGCACGGTTAGGGAAGCTTAGAAGTGGGAGGGGAGACCAAGGCGCGGCACTGGCGTACTGAAGGAGGTCGGGCACGGCAAGGTAGTGCGCCTAGCAAGGAGTTAGCGACGCGTGGACTGAGTTGCCTGCCAGTGGGCCCTGAGCGTCAGTGAGAAGAGAAAAGCGGAAGGGAAAGGAGGCACCAAGCTGAGAAGAAAATAGAAAAGGAAAAATGCGCTTTCGGGCACAGGTGATGAAGTAGATGGGCTCGGCCCAGAAGGGGGGAGGAGGGGCTTGCCGCAACCCAACTAGCCACTAGGTTCCCTTCTTTTGTTCCTTCATTTTTCTGTTGCTAATTTGGGGACTATCTTGGACATTTGAATCCTTGGAGGGTTAAAATAAGATTTTAAAATGGGTACAAATAACAGTAAAGCTTTAAAAGAGATCTCACCACTAGTATGTTTGTGGTGCTAATTAAAAATAGATGTATCACTTATTTTCGCTAATTTGCAAATATGGTTCAATCTAGACTAGAATTATAGCTATACAAAATGTTGTCTAGAATGTGATTGTAAATTTTTGTAAGGATTAGATAAGCAATATTTCCTCAATTAGTAGTTCACTTTTCGGCACCGTTTTGTCTACTAAGCAATTGTCCCCAATTCTGAGAGTTAACCTTAGTTTCTAATTCTTTAAACGTGTGAGGAAATCATTTACACTAATTCTGAACCTAGGAACACATTAAAGGTTCTTAGCTGCCATTAGCTCCTTCATATCATTGAGGTTAAACTTTAAGTCATGTGTTCAAAGCATATGCGAATTTTAATTGACCTATATGATGGCATGTGATGCAAAATTCCAGCTCCATTTCTTTCGGAACTTTGAGGGCTCTAGTTACGTACTTACAAGGAATGGGTCATTACACCCCTCCTCACTGACCTCCCTATAAAAGGACACCTGGGTGCCCATCTCTACCAAACCAAACCCCCACTTCTCCTCTCTAAGCACTGAGTCAGCACAAATTTCTCCCTAGCCTCCCCTCTTCTCACCATTGCTCAAGAGCTGCTCCGCCTCTGCCCTAGTGCATCTGAGCAATGTCGAGCCCTATTAACAAATTAACCTACACCAGTACATTGCCCACTTCCTCCTGAACCGATTCCCCTTTTCAAAATTCTGAGAGCCCCATTGAATCAAAAACCCCTAATTCCTCATCGGCATACTATAGCCAACCGTTGTTGTGGTCCCGTCTTGAGCGGCGGGATCACTTGGTCAGACCGTCAGTTGAGCCGCTCACCGCTAACCCGAAATGGTAAGTGGCCACTTGCCTGTGACGCGTGGGCCTCGGGCGCTCGGCTAGGCCCACAGCTAGTTCAAGTGGTGGCGCCCCGACACGTTTCCACCTCCACGCCTAGAAGGCGTACTTCAGTCTAGTTGAAGGCGTATTCTCTTTAGAAAAACCATACTTCCTTTTTCCTCAGCACCAGTTTACCTCAGTTCAACATGTTTTAGGCTGGTTCTTTCAAAAGTATTTCCGGTTCTGAACTATTAGTAATATTTAGAAACTTTCAGTTCAAATAGAGTTCCAAAATTCAACCCATTTAATTTAAAACGGAGAAAAACCTAGAAAGTGATTTAGGCTTAAATTCTTTAAAAGCAAAATATGCTGGAATTTATTTTCACGATACTCCAAATTAACTTATAAGCTTAATAGAACACTTTATGCTTTGTACTCAAGTATTTGTAGGATAAACAAAACAAATGGCAATAGGATTTAAAAAACATGTGAAATAAGGCAAATTCCACGTATTGGAACCAATTTCGGATATACAAATTGAGGTCCATGAATATAAAACATCTTTCAGTACTTTAAAGCTTCTCTAAGCTAGAAGTACTAAAGATCTCAAATGACTTTTGAATAAGGCTTGATAGGCTTAAGTTCTCTTAGAAGTAGAAGTTATCATGAGATGGGGACGTAGCTACAAAGGTTCGGAACCCTATGAGTAATTTTTTAACTTGATGCTCATGGCTACTACCCCCTAGTATCCAACCATGAGGCTAGCTAAGATTTCTAAAACCTTAAAAGCCAGGATAAGTGCATGTCTTCCCAAAACCCTAAAACTCTAACTCGACAACTTTAAAACCAAAACACCTAATATCGCATCATATCGGCACCACCTTCTTTAGCATGGCATGCCATTCAAATCTTATTTGGATCTCCTCTGCTTGGTTGTTTATTCGTTGTTCTTTCGGCGTGTAGTTGACGGAGTCTGGTATACGCGTCAGGAGGATCTCGGGTCACCCCCATGTCAAGATCAGGACCAGGAACTACCTGACAAGCATTTTCACCTTGACCATGTTGAAACCTATATGTGGCAAACATAAGTACTTTGTTTTCAACCATGCATGCTATATTAAGTTAAGATATAGGTATGACCTATAGATGCATTGCTGAGGATCCGATAGAATATACTTTTGTAACCCTAGTATTATCCGTTGGACATTGTAGTTCTGATGAAGTATTAGACCTATAGACTATAAGTCATGCTTAGACCCACAATAGAATAAACTCCAAAATTCTTCAACGGGTTCGGGAACCACCTTTTGGTTAGGGAACAAAACCATTGGGTGACGTGAGTTGCCCAAGGTGGATGTTGAAAGCAATTTTGCCAAAACCGCAAAATCAAATGAATGATGATTTCGATTCGAGTGAGAACAATAAGGGGAGTTCGGAGATTGTCATAGCATGTAGGGACATAAGGCTTTGCACTTATGAATTGTCTTTAGTAGGTGAGTGCCGAAAGTTTCAATGTGATATTCTATTGCTCTCGTGAAGCGACCCCGCACACCACTACATGGTGTAGTGTGTTAGTCTTTGATATAATACAATGAAAACTCATCTCGTTAATATTATATCAATCAAAATAGTACAATAGAAGCATTGATGTCCAATAACTATATTATTACAACCTCCAAGTATACAAGAGTTTCCAACTCAGCGAAAGTACAATAAGATACGTTCGGATAAAATAGCGACTACTGAAATATATAACATAAAGTAAAAGACTGAAAACTATACAAACTGAGTTTTACTACTGCTATGCTATTCCTAACTGCTATACTATTCTACTCTTGGTCTATCTCCACGTCATCCTTCTCTCCAAAGTCAAGGTAGTAATCAGCTCCTTCGATCCCTCCTAGTAGATCCAGCTCTTCTTTCCCCTTCTGGGTTTTCGGCTTCTTTGTACTCGAATTGTACGACTCAGAGTCTAACAAAGAAAATATTATATAAGGAATGAGTAAAGAAGGTACTCAACAAGTTCATGAATAGAAACATGTGTTTCATATAACTATTTCTACTAGGACATTAGCCATCAAGGAAATAATGCATTTTTCCAATCACATTTTTGGATAAAAGTCAAGTTTTAACTTGAAGTAATATTCTATGTTCAGAAGGCTTCATGGGTTATTAGAACCTCCGATGGTTCGTTTCCTACCACATTCACAGTTCATACCGAGAACAACGAGTGACAATGCCAGACTTCAATATTTTCTGCAGAGGTGCGCCACTTTACCCACAAGTGGTAATTTTTTTCAGCCTTCATGCTGGGTGCGAAACCCATCAGCGTGTGTCTAGTCTAAGGTTCTGAGTCATTTCACTCTTCTCATGTGTCACATCTCCTCTTGCATAGTTGATCCAGTACCAACTACCCACCTTGTCTTATAGGGTACTCTTTTAGAATTAGGGACATAAAGCAAGAATTCAGGATTTAACGCTTCCCTAGGTGAGGGAAATATCGCGCCTCCAAGCGCTATGATACATACGTTCCTGAGAGATATTTTAGTAAGAAGGCGCTACATGATTCGCCTGTCCCATAACAAGACGCAGTGGAACCCTGACCACCTCAACAAGTTCCATTCCCGGGTTTCACCGCCCACCAATACATGATTTAACGAATCATCATGCAGTTCATTTATTATTTATCTCTAGGCAGGTGATAAGAAGAATAATTTGCATTATTTGGTAGAAATAATCAATGAATATGGACAAGAAATGAACTTGCCTTGTGACGGACAAGTAATGAAATGCAAGGTTTCTTCGAGAGAAATCGGCAGAACCTCGAGATCTGAAGATCGAATAATAGTCCGATATGGACTAAAATCAACTGAATTACAATTGCATATGGATGCTGTTGGTGTTACGGGGCCTAGGGTCCCCTAAACCGCTGGCAAAGGCCCAACTTGATGCCACGTCGCCAAGGACATGGGAGTTAAAGCAGAGGTGCCCGGGGGCTCATCCCGAGCACTGTTCCACTTGGCTAAAATCAAGGGGTGCCCCGAGTCGTCTCTTAATGGCGTTTCCCGAAGGACCCAAGACGACTTGGTCCCCTCACAAGACGAAGCAAGCAGAACTGCTCAGGGGCTCACCCCGAGCACCCGAGGAGAAGTGCTCGGGGGCTCACCCCGAGCACTCGAGGAGAAGTGCCCGGGGGCTCACCCCGAGCACCCAGGGCGACCCGGCCCCCGCACGGGGCGCTGAGTGCCTCACCCAGACAATGGAGCAGCCGAGAGGGTGTGCTCGGGGGCCTCCGATCCCGGGAGCCCCGAGCGCCCCTTGAGGGCCCCTCCTCAAACCGTGTGGCCCAAAAGGCGCATTTAATGCCTGCGTCAGGGGCATTTAATGCCTGTGATGGGTGCATTAAATGCCCGTCTATTCCAAGTCCTTGCGGACCAAGGGCGGTGTCCTGACCAGTTCCCATCTCCCCAAGTGATAAACCCTGTCAGCTATCAGTCTTGGAGGGAATGGAGAGGTTTGACACCCCTTTTTGACTTTAAAGACGTGCTTCCGCGCACCCATACGCATGCCCCCTGCACCTGGTCCGTGGGGCCCGGGTAGTTGCAGCATAGCCCATGTCAGGAGACGTCAAACCTTCACCTCCTAACACGCCCTCATCATGATGATCCGGTTCCCAACCAAGGCGTGACCGGCACTGTTCCGCTATAGCAAATCTCAACCACCGACGTGGCTCGCCCACGCCGGGTTTCTTTCGCGACAAGCTTCATGGCAAGATATTTTCCCTTGCGGCCACTGTGGTGACCCCCGGGTATATAAGGGGAGAGCCGCAGCCATGCAAGAGGAGGAGGCTCTCTGGACCGGCTCTAGTAGAGTTAAAAACAACTCTAGAGGAAGAAGAACAGGAGCATCTGTGCTGCTAGTTCATTGTAATCTCTTCACAAAACATCAAATACACTCAAAACAGGACGTAGGGTTTTACACCTAGAAGGTGGCCTGAACCTGGGTAAATCACCGTGTCTTTTCCTATTTCCATATCCCGCCAAGCTCTAGCTTTGGCGTAGCTCCGTAGATCTGCGCCTCCCCGGCCGAATCCCAAAGGGGGTCCTTCCGGACCACCGATACCGGCGTTTGTACGTCGACAGATGCATATGATGATGTTTTGGTGAATCGACCAAGAGAAGGTTAGGTACGCATTATTGGAGGATGTAGATAATGCGATAGATTATTATATATTTAACGTGATATGTATCTATAACTTTCCTATGATTTCACTCCATTAAATTTCATGATTTTATTGTATCATAATTTGATGGTCTATATCATTTTATGATTTGTTTTGTTTGCTCTATGTTTTGGATTAATAAAATTTATTTTTTAAAATTTTCCTTTCTCTTTATGTGGATCTTGGAATTCACCATACAAGTTTTATAGTAACTATATATAAAAATATTAAAACATTTAACTTTAAAGTAAGCATATAAAAGTTTAAATCCTTTTAGATTTACATTGTATTTAAAGTTTGAATTGAAAGTATTTTTTCAAAATATCTACACATAAAACATTTATTCGAGAATTAACATAGTTCAAAACAAGAGGTAAGAATTTCTTGTAATGTCATTTAAGTTGTGTTAAGATTTTTGGTTTCTTTGAATTTTGAGTTTGCAAAAAGAAAATAGAAGTTCAAAGTCTAGAATTTTATTCCATTTGATTAAAAAAGATTGTTTTGGCCTTGGCTGACTTTTAGATCGAAAGCTGGTTGCCTAAAGGCCCACTCCTAGCACTTGGCCCACTAGGCCTATTCGGCCACCTGATTAGGGTTTTCTCCTAACCTGTGCCCCTACTCCTCACACCCCCTCACTTTTCATCATCCACCACCCCTCCTATTCCTTTCTATCACCCAAGAAACATTCGCTGCTGCCTCTAGATGTTGTCGCCGCCTACCTAGCTTCCCCCTCCTCTAGCACAGCCGGCCTGCCTCGGACGCCTCACCGAGGGCCTCTTTCCTCGAGAATGTTCTGCAATCGCTGTCTTTTTCCTCACTGCTAGGCCTTAGTCGCTACATGGCACACCTTGCCGACCTCCTCTGTGGCCCATTGTGCCATAGCCTTCAAGCTGCAGGCATGGCCCCTCCCGTGTGTGTAGCCCGACGTCACCACTGCTGCAGCCTGACTTGCTGGTGCCACGCCGGTCATGGCAGCCTCAGCCCCCGCTGGGGCTGCTAGGCCCCTAATGTGTGCATGTTTGGTGGCACGGCGGGCCACGCGCTGACTCCAACCCGACCTCCATTGCCGCTTCACTGGGCCTTGCCACCAGTGGAACAACAACGAGCTCACCGTGCCATAACTGTGGTGGCGGTGCCCATTCGACGCAGCTAATTACCCTTTCATCTGCCCTCGTGATCCTCCTTTGCTCTAAGATGTTAGTAATACTATGGATTGGTTGATTGGCAGCTTTATTCTATACTTGGTTCTATGATAGTCTAAACTGCTAGCTACCAATTCTTGTGATGCCATTATCCTATGTTAAACTATGTGATGCTACGGTCTGTTGGATGTCCTATGCTGCTTCTCTAGTTCTTTGATGGTTATCATAGTTCCAATGGACCCCTCCGAGACCAATAGCCAAAAATGTCACCACGACAAGGTGGACATGTAACGCATGTGAACTATCACGCACCTGACAGACGACGGCCCCTATCGCAACCCAAGGCTGCGATAGTGCCCCCCCCCAAATAGGTCGAGAAAAGGAAATGCTGATAACCTACTCTACTCAATGATCCTAGACATCTCCCTAGTCAGGTCCTCCTTGGCCTTCCTGTCCATGGCCCTGACACACCACCCTCCATGCCCTCTTGCAAAAATCTAACGGTGTAAATGGAGCTCGAGAAACCATCATACGGTGTCCTCTACCAAATAAGGGTTCATCTAGCTGAGGTGGTGTTGGCGGGGTGTACTGTGTGGGTGGCGATGGCGATGAGGGAGCAAGAAAATCGAATTCTAGCACAGAAGTGTTAGTGTGGTCATGCTGAGTAGGGCTGCTGTACTAAGACGGGCTGTCAGAACCTCCCTTGTGAGGCCGAAACACCTAGACCTGTTTGAAATAAAAGTTAAATTTAGTAACGACTATTACAACTCTATTACAAAAGAAGTAATAAAGATGTACTTGGTGTGGGCATCATGTAGTATGGTGGTGGTATGGCCTGAGGGTACATCAGTTGCTCCCACAAAATAGCTGGCTCATCTGCTGGCCTAAGGGTACATCGGTTGCTACTGCCAGCACGACCCACCCGCCTGCTAGGTCCTAGCAGACATTACTGTGTAGGCTGTTGGCGTTGGTAAGTCGAAAGAGCCAGCTATATAGATTGTCTAGGAGGGAGTGAGCTCCATGTTCTCTCTTGAACTCGGCCACGTCAGAAGACCAGCTGCACATAAGAGCATCCAACAACCTCTGGCTCCACCGCTCGATATGAGAGAACATGGAGGAGTCCTCTCTCCTCATCTATGACGAGCTCACCAAAGCGGTCCTGGCCTCGTCGTAAATGTTATGAGCCAACTCTGTCTGCACGACGCACATCAAGTAGTTAGAAAAACTAATTGTTAAGAAAATCAAATTGAAAGCTACTACTTACTGCATAACCTTGTAAGCGACCACTCTCAATCGATTACAAGTCTATAGCCTGTGCCAGCTTGATCTGTTGAGGCTCCATACGGTGTAAAAGGAACACACGTGTATGTGCGACATACCACTGAATGTAAGCCTGGCTTGAAGATCGAAGGCCCTAATCTGCTGCCAGCGGTCTATTGTAGCATATCTCTAGCCTCTACAAATTGGTGCAAGTTCTGTGCCCACTCATGTGGCGAAGGATCCCTCCTTACAGGTCCACCTGCAGAAGTACACAAATTATAATTCAAGGGATAACCGCACGTACCCATGTATCAAACAATCGACACAAACTGTAGGCCCGAAGGTCCATCCTGGTGTCTCCCAAACTGTTGCATCACACTGCACAAAGTAGTCCTCAACAAAGATATTGAAGAAAACCTTCTTCCTCGTTATCCAGTACACCTTGTCCTTTGTGCACAAGGGAGAAAGCCTATAGGGAGCAGTTCGGAGCAAAGTCTCCTTGATGTATAGCTCCAACGTGACCTTGTTGGGCAGCAAGTATCGAAACTACTCCATCAATGCAGGGTAATAGTTCCTAAGCTGTGAAGACGCGAGCTTGGTTGTAACATTAAGATAATTAGTATAATTAGTATAATTAGTAACATTCATATAGAAATGATGAAAAGTATTCTTGAAGTGCATATACTAACCTGACGTCATGTCCACATAGACCTAAAAGTAGGTCCTCTAAGGGAGTTTGTGTTGAAGAACTCAGGCCCATATGGCTCAGAGGCGTCTAGAAAAGGGCACTCTATTGGGAAGTGCTCGTATGACCACACCTGAAGTAGTAGCGGCACCCCACTAGTGATGGCTTGACGAAGGTCCTCGTGCAAGCGTCGCATCAGGCCCACGTCGTGCAGCTAAGGATGGTAGATCTGTGACTCCTTGGCACTATGTAACTCGAGTCCTATGCATCCATAATGTCTCTCGCAAGCTCGATGTACTGGGCATCCACAATGTCGCTGTGAGTGCTGGTGAACACCACATGGCGTATGCCTCCAACGAACGAGTGTCCTAGGCATCTGTTAGCTGCTGACATGGCCAACCAAGTGCACCGAGCTACACGTAATGTACAATAGGTTAGAAACATATGAAAATAAGACTAGGATTACAAAATGTAATGTGAACCATTTTCACTAACCTGAAACTGTCAGTACCAAGCCCACTTAGGCCCATGCCTATCGTGCTCCTCAATAATCACGATGTCTGGACGAACTCCCGTGGACCACTGTACGGCACCCTTGAAAGGATCGTAGGTGCCGACTAGAGGGGGGTGAATAGGAGGCTAACCAATTTTAAAAAATACTTCAATTTATCAAGTTTAAGGCTTAACAGGTTGAAGAGTTTAGCTAGCTGTGTAACAGGTCAACTACTCAGGCAGTATTTGATATGTAAATTAACACACAGGTGTCACACAAGTGGCTAACACAGGTAATCTGAAAGCCCTAAACAGATGTATATGACAGATAGCTGTGTAACAGGTAACTGGCACAGATACAAGATAAGAAATAAAGCAACTGTGACACAGCTAGACTAACACAGCCGATGAGAGATGATTACAACTAGATTATATATAACAGAGGATCACACAAGCATGCAAATCAGATGAGCAAGTAAGTACAGAATGAAAAGTACTCAGAGAGACAAGAGATTTTTCACCGAAGTTCCCACTCTTTTCAGAGATGGTACGTCTCCGTTGGAGAGGCTACTCCGAAAAGATGGCCAGCACTGAATCGTGCTTGTTCTCCGAGTACCTGAGTTTTTATGTCTCTTTCTCTTGCTTGTGGAAGTCTTTTTGCCTTGCAGCAGGTACACTTCAGATCACCGTTTTTGGAAAGAGCTCGAAGCACAAGAGTGAGAATTTCAAAGCAGTTGCTAGAAAATGGGTGCTAACGCGCAACGGCTTTTGCACTAGTTGCTCAATCCGTCACAGACTATTGTACCAGCCCACACAAGCTTGGGTGGTCACAGCAACTCCTACACCCGTCTAGGAGTAGACACTCCAAGAAGGAATCTGCAACGCAAACTCTTGGAGGAACCAGTGCTCTCTGCTCAAAGCTCTAACTCTCACTTGAACTAAGACTAGGAAGGTTTGCTTCTGTTCAGGAGAAAAGAGGTTTGCAACGGTCGAAATGGATTGTAGAGGTTTGGCAAAGGTTGAGGTCTAAGACCTCCCCTGGTCTCCTATATATAGAGTCCACAGGCACCTGACTGTTACACTCATGCCACGTAGGATTGAGTGGCTCACCGATGACAGGCACCGGTGACACAGCTAATCACAACACACAATGGTAACCGGCTCAGGCAGACCGACACCTGTGTCACCGGAGGCTGACACAGGTGAAACCCTAACTGACGTAGCCTCATTACTCAGCTCGGTCCTGGCACATTACATTCTCTCAGCGCACACACTAACTCTGATGCCTACTCAGGAGAGAACCTCCAACAGTCTTCTGACTCGGCAGACAGACTATTGCAGTGCAGTTCTCTTAGCATTTACAAGCTCTCCCCTGGCACAGAGATGTACCTGAGTCATAGAGCGGTTGTTCACCTGTGACACAGCTGTGCCACACAGGTAACTTTGGCTCTAGGGTTTTAGGAAGCTAGCACAACAGTGTGCTAGCACAACCCAGTTTCACACTTGTGCAAAACTGTTGTTACAGGGCCACTGACCTCAAGGCATCAGTGCCACTGTCCAACACTCTGAGCATTGAGCAAAAGAACCTCCAAAAATCATTGCTACTTCATCCCTCTTGATAGTACAGGTGTTTTCTAAGGACTCAAGAAAACTAGCAAACCTAGGCTTCAGCTTCCACCAACTGTAGTCACGGCCCTTGACGCATCAAGCCACCATCACCTTGCTTGCAACTCCTTGCACAGCACCGGCTTCTTCATAGCTGTGGCACAGCTGCCTAGCACAGCTATCTCCTTGTCCTGGAGACCACCTTTATACTTTTGGGTGGTCATCCTTTCCTGGATGAATCCTTTTCATGGAACCTACTCATCCTGCTTACACTCATTGTAAACATTAGATTCCAATTTAGGTTGCCATTAATCATCAAAACCATTTGGGGGCCTAGATGCTCTTTCAACCCTCCCACCAAGTAGGTGGAGGCTCCAAGGGTCCAACTGTAGCTCCCGCTAGCTGGAGGCCAAGCAGATATGACACATCCTACAACCTCGGTGCCATCTCACCTGAAGGAAAGTTAAACGTGTGGGTCTCCAACCACCATCAATCAATTAGGCAAGTCAGCAGTGACCTATCAAAAGGAAAATGCCTTGACTTCTATTTGACCTCGATGAGCTGATCTCTATCCTCCTCGTTGACGAACTGGTAGTCCTTGTCAGTACCCTCGACCATCTGTGCTAGGGGCAGTAGACCCGCCCATCCCAACCTTTCATAGTGCACATATGTTAGCCAGTTGAATTATTAGTTAATTTATAGTAATTAACATATGTACCTATTGATCCACATTGGGTGATTCCTCCATGCGACTCTACGGCCGGAGTTTTCAAGACATGGTGCCACTGGCTGTCCGCAAGCTTCTTTCCTTGATGCTTACAATCTACTCGGACATATAGCAACTCGAAGTCTGCCATACTTGCATGATTGACATACACAAAAAACCTCTAGCACATGTCAAATACATAATGTAGTTTTACAAATTACATAATCATTAAAAGTTACATATATTAGAAGCCTCAAGATAATATGAATGAAGTATAAATATGAATATTACAAACCAATTCGGACATAATAAGGATAAAGTAGTTATATTACAAACAAGTTTCAACCTAATAACGATAAATAGAAATATTACAAACCAGTTCAGACATAATATGAATAACGTACAAATAGTTATCCTACTACTCATATGGTGTCGCCAGAACCGTGTTGGATATTTTGGTGCCCTCTTCCATGGCCTCAGCTGCCTCGAGCAGATGGTGTTGCTAACTGACTAACGGTGGGATCACCTCCGACTCCATCTTTTAACTTCAGACAATGCGTTTTCCTATGCCCGTAACTCGCACAACACATGCATTCCCTAGTAAGCCCACCAACCTTGAACTCATTCATGTCGTTACAAATACAATGGACTTTGCAACGACCTTTGTTATCACGTAGAAGGCTTCAGTGTGGGATATATTCCCCTCGTCATCATTAACCTCTGTGTAGTTTTCAATGGCACGAAATCCTATTATTTCACCACCCCATGTAGCAAAGATGACCTCCTTCAAATAGTACCTTGAAATGAATGAGTTGGACTCCGTCCTATTTGCCCACGAGCCGCAACCACATGAGAGCATGGATTGTGTACAAGGAAATGCTTGTTGCATGTGCACTTGCAAGAGGGATTTTCTTCGGTCCCAAAAGCAACTTCAAAGGTCCTAACCTAATTTGCAGTTCCAAAACCAATTTTATCCCTAAATCGTACCTCGTACCTTTGTTGTCTGTTGCCAATTCTGATGACAATGTGTTTCTTTCCCTTTCTATCTTCTCCTCCATGTACTGCATGATCTTCACGTAGAAAGGTGTTTCAGAAAAGTTACTCATATGCAACACAACACTCTGATACCTCTGTTGAAAGTACCTAATTGTCACATGAAGCACACCCTCTATGATAACAATAAAGGGTAAACCACATTGCCCCCTGAGGTTGGTTGTCATGATACCTCTGCGAGGTTTGTTGTCATGATACCATCCATACCTTCTGCCATAAATGTCAAATAGCAACGACCGCTTCTCCTTGGGCTCATTATCGATCCACTCGGAGAAGGTCTTGGTTCCATCCACTAGGAATGTGCTTCGCTTCCATATCCTTCTTTCCCACTATCTCAGCAAACATTAGTCTTGCAACTAAGGTCGAAGTCAACTTGCGGTGCTCTGCGAGGACGTTGGTTCAAACACAGTTATGCGGCACTAGTCTAGGGACAACCCAGTTCACTTTATACTTCAGCACATGAGCACAAACCATGCAAGGACAACAATTAGTACTACACTTTATAGTGTACTGCGTTGCCATAGATACATGAGCATAGAACATCCTTTGTGTGGACATTCTGTAATGCCCTGAATTCTAATAATCCAAAAATTTGGGGTTTACATAAACTTTTTGTGCAAATAAACTTATGTTAAGTGGACATAGCTAAAGTTTTATCAAAGAAATTTGCAAACTAAAACTAGGACACAAACAAGGCTACAACATCATACTCTCTTTTCTGTCGACTCCTTTGAGTCGTAACCCTAATCTACTACCCGATGCCCAGCATCGTCTCTTCTTCCGCGTAGGTGACCATGCATCTCAACCTCACCCTCATTCCATTCCGAAGTCCTAGACGTCGAGACCTTGACTCCTTGGCACTCTCTGTTGTTCCTGTTACCAACCATATGCGTATATATATGCGTATACTAGGGCACCACTCTAATCCCAACCCACCATGCCGTTCCCTGTTTCTTTTCATCTCAGAACAACCATATATACACCAAATCTCCAAGTGTATGTGTGCACATACACTCCGCACGTATCTCATATCTCTAACAAGTGGGAACCTAAAAACCCTAGCGTTCTCTTATTTTTCCTCTGATACTTCCAAGAACCCCGGATAGTGCACACGTTATCATTTACACGTGTACCCATGCATATCTACATATATGTGTATATACAAATCCTGAGTGTTTCTCTTTAGAGCTAGCGAGGGAGTAAAACCCTAAATCCACATCTCAGTGTTCCACCTCCACTCTAAAAGTATACCAAATATTTATGTAAATATCTTGACAACATTCTAAAACTATATCTACAAAATTAGGATGAGGGCAGGGTGAAATTCCCAAAACCCTTTTCAATTGAATTCTCGACCAGATCAACCCGTTGAACTGCTGCCCATAGAAATAATCTTCGAAAAAATCCCTCACTATTAAGGGAGGCGTATTCCGTCACATATATCTGAAATCTATGCCTGCTATATTCTAAAAATCCCCAAATCACATTTAGGTCCATTTTCTCATTCTCCGAGAATTTCCACAATCTTTGGGAATCTTTTCCTTTATACTAATAACTCATTTTTGCAACAAAAATCCAGCACTGTTATTCAAAAATCTCCTGAAAAATCTGGTCAAAGCTTCACTGGTTCCTACGCTATCCTCCTTTGCCTATTTTCCCCTGGTACCTTTTCTCGGCTTTTGCTAAAGCCACTCCCTAGTGTACCCAAACAGTCTGATACCAATGGGCACTGGCCCACCCGTCATATGTATCTTCTACCTCCCAACTCCCTACCTCTCTCTCTCCTACCCTCTAATCTTCAGAGCCGAACACAGCACGCCGCAAGCGGCTGGCCACTCCACGACACAGCAGAGACGCCAAAGCCCAACCAGATCCCCGCTGTTCTGCTCCCCTTGACCAACGTCGGACCCCTCTTCTCCTCTATTGCCACACCTTTATCCTTCCTCGACTTCTCTCCCTCCTCTACTACCCAAGCTCACTAGCCTGCCCTTCCTTCGCCCCAGCCGAGCTCAGCCAGCTACTCCACGACACCAGATGCCGTGCCCCTACCGCAGCTCAACCCCGCCAGACCCCCCTGCTCTCTTCCACAGCCAACCACGCGCCTCACCCCTCCTTATCCACTCCTCCCCGGATGCTATAAGAACCCGAGCTCTGTTGGCCGGAGAGCTCGCCGGAGCTCAGCTCAGGAACACACACACACGAGACAGGGGAATTTTGCGCCGCGAACAACTCTCGGCTTTTCTGCTTTCTTTCTCCTCTATTTATTCGAGCTACAAGCAAACGTGCAAGTCCACGATCCACCACGTTCGTGCCATCCCACGAACAGATCATGCCAGGCACAAGACTCGCTCAAGGTTGTTAGAAACCTGCGAGCTAAACTTTAACAGAAAACGGAAAAAACTGAACGCAACGAAACTGAGCTGCGGCTAGATTATTCAACAAGCTCACCCCCGAGCCCCTCCTCTTCTCTCCCCATTTCTTCTTCTCTTCGGTCCTCATCCCGAGCTTCCTCTCCACCTCGGCCCACTCCCCTCACCTCCTCAAAGCCGCAGCCGAGAGCAATTGGAGCCTAGGCTCCTTCTTCCTCCCCCCAGCAACTACCTCCGCCGTCTCGGGCCTCCAAAAACCTGAGCCATGCCAAGTGTCCCGAGCCAATTAACCTACGCCATGAGCTTCCCCATCGCCCCCTCCTCCAAATCCTACTTTAATCTCCCGAGAAAGCCGCTGTGCGGAGGACGCCCAAACCTTGCTGGAGAGAAGCCGCCACCGCCGTCCCCGAGCACACCCCAAGCGGCGGCGCGGCCCCTCCAACTATCAGGCGGGCCCGGGCCATTTTCCTTTAAACCAAACCGGTACACGGGCTGAGGCCACCGACAGGTGGGCCCAGACCTTCCGTCGGGCCCGGCGACAGGGTAAGTGAAAACGGCTCAGCCATTTCCCGTCTCCGACATAGTAAACACATATTCAATCTGTCCGAAGACCGTTGCCCCTCCTGTGATTGAAAGCATACTTTAAGGTGTCGGAAGCGCATTTAAGCCAGCCTTCTGGTTTTCCCCTCAGAACCGTCCTGACTCCCTGGTTCAACCGGTTCGGGCCCCTACCGACCGGTTTTTGAAATTATTTTTCCGGTTCTGGGATTCTGAGATCATTTTCTAACTTTTTCATGTAGACACTTTTTCAAAATTTTGAAGGTTTTGAATACAAACAGAGAGGAATTAAGTTGAGGAATTACTTTTTCTTTTAAAACAAATGTTTAGATTAAAACCAGAGAAATTAGGGCCGTATGTGGACCCTAAATAAACATTCGTAATGCATCTGCACACTCCAAAATCGTTTCCAACTCTTTCCTACTAAACTTTTGAAACCTTGAAAATCTTTTGAATAGAAATAGAGGAAGATGCATAAGGTTTAAATAATTTCTTTTCTTTATGAAAATCAAGTGTGGCCAAAATAATTTTAGAGCCCCTAGTTATTTTACGAATATTTTTACCAACGTTAGGACCTCTGTAGCATATAGGGCCCTATGACCATTTTGGAATATAACACACTGTTAGATTTTTCTCTCACATGCCATCCCCCATATTTCATGTTAAAAGACTTTGACTAGAAATTGAATAGAAACCATAACCCTATTAAGAACTTTCTAGCCCATTGCTACTCTCCGGGCTCACTCAAGGAACAGGACGAGATCATTGTTAACCCTAATAGGAAGACGGACCATGACATATACATGTGTTTGTATGTCTCGTACGAGAAAGCATTGACTTAACCTAAAACCCTAGCGGCCCAAAAATGTTCCCTAGGTTAAAATCATGGCTTGAGCACATGCATCATTTGGTTCTTATTTGGAGTTTTTGACCTTGTTGTTTATTCACTGTTTTCTTTAACATGTAGTTACTGACGCGCCGGATTCTCTCGAAGAGGATCTCGAATTTCCGCCGACTCAGTCCAGGAGGGATACCCGTACTCCAGCTCGCCAGGCAAGCATCCCTGCCTTGATCATGTTTAACCCTATATTTTCAAAATTTACATATGTTGATTGCGAACCCTCATGCTATGTTGATAATACTAATATTTTGTATTAGACGTAGCTAGGACCTCTTATTGCATGTGATCGATATGCCTTTCCTTGTCAACCTAGGATTATTCCCTCTAGCGGCATGGTAATACCGTCGGGAAATTAGGATAGGGTAGCTTAAGCTAGTGCCACCCTGGAAAAATAAATTTTGATACATGTTGCAAAATTACTTGTTCTTGTGAAGGATGAAACCTCAGGGAGGTATCCATCGTCTCTGGAAAATTGTTTGTAAAATGGTTTTCGACAAAACCCTAAATCAAACCGGAGTTGATTTGGACTCAGGTGAGAAATATAAGATGGTGTTTGAAGGAAGGATGTTGAAATAAGGATGCCTTATGTGGCATTGTTAGTAATCCAGTCCTGTGTGACCTGGGATTATTAGGAGTCTTGCATCGGATCAATTAAGGACCAAATCTAAGTGCCACCTGGCCAAGTTCATATCGTACGTCCACATGTTCTTTATGGGGAGGACTTGACCAAGTATTTTACTTGGTACTAGCGTGAGAACCCGTAGGTGAAAGGTGGAAAGTGCAAAGAGTGGGTAGACTCCAAAGAGCCTTCTCACAGTTTAGTGTAGGAAGTTGTTCGACACAAAGACGGGTCTGCATTGTGGCGTGGTTTAACAAGCAGTGCAAGAATGGTTCATCTGGCGGGTTCGTCGTTAGGGCTAAGTGGATGAAAGTCTCATTGTGCTATCCTTGCCGGTATACCTTGTGAAGTGTACTTATTAGGCCTTGGCAACAAGGGAGAATCACACTGTGTGGGTAAAGCCGTACAACCTCTGCAGAGTGTTAAAAATCTATTCGAATAGACGTGTCCGTGGCAATGGACACAACTTGTTTAAGCCACACCCTGGTTAGACTGTGATTTCATTTTAAAATGGGGCATGGGTTTAAGGACACGGGCATGATGTGCCCGCAGTGTGCGGTAAGAGCTACAGGTCAGTAGCGGGAGCCGTAGAAGTATGATTGAGGTCATGCCACACGGTGATGGCATGAGGTTATGGTGGAGTAGATCGATGTGGAGCTGAGGGAGGCAGTAGCTGATAGCTACCGTCTCACCAAGTTATTACTTTGATGAAATTTGCTAAATTGCTTTTCAATCTATTATCATCGTACTACTGATGAGAATTTACTTTTCGCACAATTTGCAACCTAGGCTAGTAGGTCTTCCTTGAAGATAAGCCTTGCATGAAAGTATATCCATATATAACCCCTTGGGGATATTTGTGAGTATATTCAATGTACTCACTTGGCTTGTTTATGTGGCTAGACGGAAAGGATATACTCCGAAGATGATGACAACGTATGATGAAAGCTAGGGCTTAACTTCCAGTCGGTTGCCTGTCGGGTAAGGCATATCGGTGGGCTGCACCATCGCTCGTTCTTCCACTGCAAACTCTTAGCCATCTGGGTTACAGGTATTTGGACCCGACCATGATGGTCGGTTATCAATGAATATCTATTTATACGTGTATGACAATGGTATTCAAGCTAACTTGTGTGTACTAGCTACTGATCATGGAACCAATACAGGAATCATAAGGTTATCCAGTTCTTAAAACCGGGTACGCTACACATTCCCTAGAGAGCTACTACATTCCTTAGTTCAAGCTTGTCTCGATACATAGTGCCATGATGAACTCCCATGATGAATCATGACAATCTGTCACACACATTCCACCCAATAATTCTTGGTTGTGTCCACTAGGAATCTGATGATCCGAAGTCTCCTCCTCGTCATCACTTTCTTCATCATCAACCTCCTCATCTTTGACCATATCAGCTTGATCTTCCTACTCCGTAGCATCCACAAATTCTTCAAAATCCTCAGCTTCATCTACTTGCCTAGTAGGAACATGATTATGTCTCATTCTCTTGGAACATCTACTTCTCGATGATCATCCGCTTCAGACCGACTTCCTTTGATAACCGGGTTCCTCTTCTTGGGCCGGTTCAGTACTCTGATATCTTTTGTAGTGTGAGAACCCTAGTTTCGGGTTAGTCGTAAGAGGCGTGAGGTGGAAGTTCGATCAACTCGCGTTGCTGAGTTGACCTGAACCTATCGAGCTACGTCGTGAGCTAAGTCGAGAGGGAGGAGGAATTTGTTGCGCATTCATGGCGTACATGTAATTCGTTGCATTCATCGTTCATACACGGTAAGTATAATTAAAATTGAAACTTTATTGATTTCAAGGATATTACAATGTCATGATACGATCTTGTTACAAATGAATAAATGAAGAAGAAAATAAAATTACATGTTGGAATTCTACCTATACATCATCTAGCCCTAAATCTCTGAATCTTCGAGTCTTCGAGTCTTGAGTTGTCGAGGAACACCGAGAGTCGGAGGGGGGAGATCTTCAGAAATGTTGGCGGTCATCCGAGCTCGTTGAGTATGGGCACTCGAGACCGTTGGAATCAAGCCGTTGCTGTATGAGGCAAGGGTTTTTGAAATCCAGATTTTTGAAAACGGCATTTTGAAATACAAGTGGTTTCACCGGCACAGCTCCGCCGACATCCCCAAGGTTAGCTGCGGGGGCAAAATAGTGCCGATGACCTAAATAGTTTTTAATTTTAAAAATAATTTGGAAAACATTATCCAAGGGCCACTTTGGCTAAGACCCTTATCGGACTAATCTACTATATTATATTAGGGATAAAAGAGGTGAGAAGAATATACAAAATAGCTTTATTTTTCCTAATCTAAATTGCCTCCATGATTTTTTCTTGAAAAGAAATTGTTTTGTCAAACAAAAGATTGAGTTAAGGCAGCCATTCGTGAATAGTTATCCAACCAATTCATCCCAACTTGACCAAAGTCACATTTCTTAGACCATAAGGTAGCAAGCCATCGAGGCAAATATCCAACAGCCACACATAATTGACCGAGGTCAAATTCCTTAGCAAGTAAGGCAGCTAGAGATAAAAATATCTCTTATGAATATCTGGTGATGCAAATCTTAGCAAAACAAGCATCAGGTGACCATTTTCACCACAAATAAATAGGCCTCTGTAGAAGACCCGAGCAAGGTAGCACTCATCAACAGTGCTAGTTTGCCATCGACTAGAAACAGTAGTCCAACCACAAGAGCAATAGCTATCACATTAGGGCATTAAGAAGTCAAGCCCAGGCAACCACCAAGAAGAGGAGCCGGCCACCAACAAGAAGAAAAGCAAGATCACCCGGAGCAGCAAGGGAGAAGGAACTCAAGAACTAGGATCAGCCGAGGAGTAGAAAGGAGAGAGGACCTCAAGCTCTTAGGGCAAGTCATCAGTAGATCAAGTATAGTTCTGTCCTTTCAGTTAACCCACTGGATTTGATGCACATATAAGAAGAAAATATAAAGAGGCTAAGTTTAAGAGTAGCATCTGTTCCATCAATTTAAGCGAGCTAATGCACATGAGGAGTAATAACCAATAGTTGCATAAACCGAAACAATCGGGTAGCAGTATCCGTTCTTATCAATTTTCTTTAAAATGCTAAGCACCATTATAGCATAGCAAAGAATCAAGAAATGATATCTGCTCTTACCAGATTCATATCTCTCTAACCTTTTTCTCAAATAAACAAATTATCACAAAATTAAGACTAAGGATCAAAGTGAGTATCTGTTCTTCTCAGTTAATAATCAGATAAGGGTATATGCAAAAAGGAAGAAGTAGGTAGCAACTAAGAGTTAAGTGCAATAATCTGTTCTTATCTTCATACCTTCTCAAATTCTTTCTCAATTCAACCATCACAAAAATGGGCTAAGAATCAAGCACTCTACATGTTCTCATCAGTTTTCTAAAGCATGTATATATGAATCACATATACATATGAAATTATACTAGATGCTTCGGATGCAAAAGCATTGTCAAATAGGTAGCTAAGACCAAGTGTAAGAATCTGTTCTTTCAGTTTAAATAAACAAACATATATAGAAAGGACCAAGAACCGCGAGCATACTAGTAACTATTTCATCTTAGTGTAGAAAAGCAACAGATAATCAATGATTAAATCAGAGCAAGGTAGCCATAGTTTTAACAAGTATAATAAGCATTAGTACCTTAGAATAACCAGCAAAAGACAAGTGCCATATCTGTTCTTATCATCAATAGCTACTTAAAAACTAAAATTAATAGCTACTTTTTAATTAAACAATCGAAGAAAAAGAAAAAAGAAAAAAAACAAAAGAGAGAAAAAAAGAAAGGGGCCAGTTGGGCCGAGTGCGGGTTGTAGGCTAGCCCAATAGAAAAATTGATTTGTTTTTCTTTTGAAAGCACCCTATGAACCAATTTGAATTACTTTTCTTTTCGTTTTCTTCAAACTAGAAAATAAAAACCAAACTAACTATTATTGTTAAAATTTCTTAAAAAAAATTATCTCCAGAAGTATATGTGTTAAAGCTAATCTCTTAAAGTGAGTATTTTTCTTTTAGAAAGGACAAAAGGAAGTTCAACCTGAATTAAAATGATAAGTTGTTCTAATTAAGTTAAATATGTTTTTATTCTCTAGATAAAAGATTTAAATCATAAGTAACATTCTTAAGGGAAAGTACGTTTTGAAATCATGTTAACTTCAATTTAAAACCAATATAAGCTTTAAAAATAACTTAAGCTTGGTTATTGTATAAAAAGGGCGTTTCCTTGCCGTCAGATCTCTTGGCCTTGTGCCCTACAGGTCCCTACCCCCCAAGTTTCACAGTTCCACGAATACCGTAAGATCGGCGGTTTTAGCGATCGTCGACAGATGGCGCCGACCGTGGGGATCTCTCCGGCTCAAGCCGTCAAGGAAGTATCGGAGTATGTAAGATGTGCAACTAGCCGCGATCAGCCCATAACGCCGACTGCACGGCCCTCCCCGGTTTGACCTGAGGAGGGGGACGCAGGTTCGGGGGGATCCGATCGCTCTCACGCGATGTACCGGGTACTCAGATCTGGGCTTCTACGACTACTTCGGCCAGATAGATCTGAATCTGGCAACTGATCGCGTAGATCTTAGAGAATACGCCACTGGAGAGTACTCGAATTGCGAAGTTGATCACTTCAGGACCGAGTGCACCAGGGCCTTCGGGGGAATGTTGGTGCTGACCGATGATTCCCAGGCAGGAACGACCAGTCTGATGTCCGGACTATCGCCTGCAATTTCTGATCGACCAATCGATCAAGATCTCAATCACAGTATCCCTCCCGAGGAGGAAGACACGATGGAGTGGAACTATACCTCAACTAATCTAGACCCTCGAGTGGTTCTCGCGATCCATGATGGTCGGGAAGACCTCGAGGACCCGGATCAGCATGGGGTCTCACAACATCGAAGGCCGATGGCTACTCCCCACGGGAATGGGAATATGCCTGCGGCAGCAAATGGAACCCCTCAAGGGATGGGGGTATATGTGTCCCGAACTGCTCGAAGACTCGCCGAGGTGCACAATCTACTGTCACGACCACCGGTGGCAGATTTGACGGCGCGCGATGGAATACAATGGCTATAACGGCTGGGGGCTGAACTACAGCAGGCCCAAGCCCAAGCCGAGTCTTCCCGACTCTAGTCGGTGACACACAGCTCCAACCGAGGGAAAACCCCTCTTTGACAAGAGGGATCAGACGGAGAAAGATGACATACCAAGTCCAGGTCTCGCCGGGAGGAACAACACTTCGACCTCGCAGAAAAGCATAACTCTCAAGTAGGGAAGCAGACTCTGACGCCACTGTGCGCACCCCCGCGTCAACAAGACCTCGACTGCAACTACGAGCAGTGACTTCGGAAAACACCCCCTCCAAGTTGGAGAACAGGTTCTACGACTAGTTCGGAACCGGGGCAAAAAGGGCTTTCTCCTCAACAGGACAACGGCTCCACAGGAGAAGTCACCCAATCCAGTCCATTTCAGGTTGCGCCAGCTCCAGCCTCAAGTCATCAAGCTATGAACAAGCCGATGATAAGACACTCCGGGCGCCATCGCCTAGCACGTGCACTCGACAAGCTTTTGCAGCAGGTCACGACAAGAGCACGAGAGTCTCTGAAGCAACCAACGACAACTCGAGAGGAGGAGGTGATGTTTTTTACTTCTAATTTTTCCTAGTAGGTCTTTCTTACAGTAGCTTGTAGATGATACTTCAGTCAGTTCACAATTTTTTAATATCAAGTTTCTAGTTCGATATTTATTTTTCAAACTACCTATCAGAGAAACTTCTCGAATAAGACAGCCGGGGGCTGGATAAGTGTGAGAACCCTAGTTTTAGAATTAGAGTTAAGCGGCGTGAAGTGGAAGTTCGATCAACTCGCGCTGCTAAGTTGACCTAATTCTACCGAGAAACGTCGGAAGTTAGAGAGTGAGGGGAGGAAGCTGTTGTGCATTGCATTGCACATGTCATACATCAAGCTCATTCATACGCATTTAAATATGATTGAAATTGAAACTTTATTGATTAAAGAAATATTACATGTGTTAATGATACAACATTGTTACAAATGAATAAAGAAAAAGAAATGAAAATTACATCTTGTCATTTCTACCTATACATCATCTAAACCCTAATCTTTGAACTCTTCAAGTCTTGAGTCATCGAGAAGCACCGAGAGCCGGAGGGGGAAATTCTTCGGAAATGTTGGCGGTCATCCGAGGTCGTCGAGTATGGGCACTCAAGACCGTTGAATTCACGCCGTTGCTGTAGGAGGCAAAAGGTTTTTGAAAATGATATTTTGAAATACGTGGTTTCACCGGCACAGTTCCGCCAACATCCGCAGGGTTAGCTACAGGGGCAAAATAGTGCCGATGACCTAAATAATTTTTAGTTTTGGAAAATAGTTTTTGAAAACATTTTATTTTTGAAAATATCCAAGGGTCACGTGGCTAAGACCCTTGTTGGACAAATTTAATGTATGTGTATATATATGGAAAAGAGGGGTGAGAGGATAAAATAGTTTTTATTTTTCCTAATCTAGTTGCCTCCATGATTTTTGTTTTAAAAAAGAAAGTATTTTGCAAAGTCCTTGGAAAGAAAATGTATCTCTATCGTGTAGATGTCCAGCAGCCTACCAAAAATTCATCAAGCCAGCATTTTAGATAAGGCAACACATCCATCGAGTAAGAATCCATCAGCCACCAAAATTGACCAAAGTCAAGTTTCTTGACTTGTAAGGCAACCTTTTTCTCTAAGATTTATCCAGCAGCTGCTCCCATATAAACTGAACCGAGGTAACAAGCATGGATAAGGCATCAAGCATGGTAACATTTTACCCATGGACCAAGGCAAGTGACCAAGGTCCAGATTCTTAGCAAGTAAGGCAGCTAGAAATATCTCTTGTGTGAAATACTCAAGGATGCAATGTTAGCAAACCGAACATGAGGTGGTCATCCTCATCTCATATAAATAGGCCTTTGTAAAAGACCTGAGCAAGGTATTACTCATCAACAGTACTAGTTGGTCATCGACTAGCAACAATAACCCAACCACAAGAGAAATAGCTACTAGACCATCAAGAAGTTGAGGCCAGGCAATCACCAAGAAGAGGAACCAGCCACATCAAGAAGAGAAGCAAGATCATCAGGGGCAGCAAGGGAGAAGAAACTCAAGAATTAGGATCAGCAGAAGAGAAGGGAGGAAGCAAACCATTATAGGTCAGCAGAGATCAAGTTTAGAATTTGTTCTTATCAGAGTACCCTTCTCTACCCTACTCTTAAGTAAACTATCACAGAATTAAGGCCAAAGAACATATAAGCATCTGTTCTTTCAATCAAATAATCTGATATATGTATATAGAGAAAATAGAAATAAAGCCAATGTAGCATCTGCCCTTATCAACACTGTCGGCGTTACGGGGCCCAGGGTCCCCTAAACCGCTGGCAGAAAGCCCAACTTGACACCGCGTCGCCAAGGACGTGGGAGTTAAGAAGAGGTGCCCGGGGGCTCACCCCGAGCACTGTTCCCACTCGGCCAATGGAGGGGAGCCACGAGTCGTCCCTTAAGGGCTCACCCCGAGCACCCAAAGTGACTCGGTCCCCGCTCGGGGCGAGTCTAGAAGAAGTGCTCGGGGGCTCACCTCGAGCACCCAGAGCGACTCGGTCCCTGCTTGGGGTGAGTCCAGAAGAAGTGCTCGGGGGCTCACCCTGAGCACCCAAAAGCGACTCGGTCCCCGCGCTCAGGGCGAGTCAAGCAGAAGTACTCGGGGACTCACCCCGAGCACCCGAGGAAACTTGGCTCCCGCCCGGGGCGCCGATTGCCTCGGCCGGATAATGGAGCGACCTAGAGGGCGTGCTTGGGGGCCTCCGGTTCCGAGAGCCCCGAGCATCCTTTGTGGGCCCCTCTTCAGTCCGCGTGGCCCGGCAGGTGTATTTAATGCATGGGTCGGGC
>JAGXJF010005348.1:0-70224 GCA_019208055.1 Stipa capillata | reverse complement strand
CAGTTGCACATCATAGAAATTAAAGTAATCGCCAGAAGCTCTGCATATTTCAAATGATCATGTCTTTATCTGCTCCGCTGTCGTTGTCACGTTTAATCTCATGTCTCACCTCGCTGGATTGATAATCATCTAAAAATCCTCTCTCCGCGCTAAACTTGAAACTTAGCAGCACTAACTCTAGGATTTCTTTGGAATACACTCAACTCGTGCTTTTCCCAAATTTTCCCCGCCTCTTCCTACTTCCACCGGCCTGACCCGCTATACACATCTGTCTCTCTATTCGAGAGCTTATTCTTTATTTTAATTTATTATTCCCCTACCTATTTCCACTATTTTTTTTTTTTCTTTTCTGGAGAATCATCAATCCAACGTGGGCACAACTTAAATGTTTAACGAACGCATTCTCCGGGTTCTCCAGGGCGCCTCGGATGACGCTTCTATTAGAATTGTACAACCTATATTGACGTTACAGTATTTTTAATATTGGTACAGACAAAAGTCCTAGTGTAGATCATTGCAGCGAGGATCAGGTGGTACCTTAAATATTTTTTTGTTTTTCTATCTGGACGGTACACTTTTGAATCTTTAGTATAGGATTCAAAAAAAAATTCACATAACAAAAAATAACCAAACTAAAGCCAAGAATAAAAAAAAATAAAATAAAAAATATAACAAAAAGAAATAAACCATAAAACTATAAATAAAAGAAAAATTAATAACTTATAAAAAAACTAAAAAACTAAATAATTAATAAAAGAAAATAGAACATGGCTAAATACGAAATGTAAAAGATCAAAAAAACACACTGATTATGAGTTAAAATCAACAACCCAAAAATACTAAAACAAATGAAAAAAACAAAAAAATTAAATCTAATTTAAATAAAAAATTAAGAAAAATAATTAAATAAAACAAACAAACTAATTAAAAATAGTTATGGAAAAAAACATAAAAGTTGGGAAATAAATGACAAAAACTAAAAAAAATACCGAGAACAAAAAAAAAATTAAAACGTAACATCAATCAATTTTTAACAATAAAAATAATACGACAAAATAACACCAAAAATTCATTATAAAAAACTCAAAATAAAAAAAAAACACTATAATAAAATAAATAGGGATGATCCACAAGCTAAACCACAACCAAAAAAAAATAGGAACTTCATCACGGAGAAGACACTCGGAATAAAAGGAGCAATTAAATTAAACATATTAACAAATTATTTAAGAACAACTTAAAAAAAAACCTCAAAAAATATAAAACAAAACACCGCATAAAACACTTAAAAAAATAACGAAAACGTGTAGCAAACATGTATCGATAAAAATAATAAAAAAAAAAAATAAAATTAATATAACAATAAAAAAAAAACAATAAAAAAAACTCTAATAAAAAAAAATGAATTAGCAACTAACAACCAAAGACCTAGAAGAACCATTATCATACAATACTAATCAAAAAAAAAAATAAAACACAATAAAAAAAAAGAACATACACAAACAATAAAAAACATATTATAAATTAAATAAGTATTAACAATTAAACAACAAAAAAAAAAAAAAAAAAAACATATTAAAACTGACACTATTAAAAAATATCACACAAAAGTACAAAAATAACAAACAAAAACAAAACAAAATTAACACCCAACTCACAAAAAAGTTTAAACAAAAACACAACCATCAAAAACTAAAAACGCACTGAACGTTTCTGCAACCCAACCATACCATCCACAAATAAAAATAAAACATTATTACTTATTAATAAAATACTAACCATACAAATTAAATTAAAAAACAAATCACTTATTCAATTATTAAAAAAAAATTTTAATAAAAAATAAATAAACAAAAAAAAAATTAAACTCTTCTAATAAACAATAAAAACAAAACTTAAGAAAAATAAACTATCGCAATAATACAAAAACTGATAAAACAACATACAAAAAATCAGAGAATAATAGATGAATAAACATAAAAAGAACAAAAAAAAATTAAACTATGCACCACATCAATAAAAAATAATTAACAAAATAAACTTCTAATATTCAAAAATTTTAGAAATTATAAACAAAAAACGACTAAACAAAAAAAACACAATCACAAATTAAAAATAGCACATCAAAAAGGAAAGATAAAAATAAACGTAATAAGTTATAAAAAGACCAAAAACGAAACGATAAAAACACTAATTAATGCCTATTGAGAGCTACAAAATTAGGAATTTGAAAGGGCTAAAAAACAAAATAGAACACAACCCATTACATAGTGGAGATGCATCGTTATTTTTAAAAAGTATACAATTACTGAGGAAAAGCAATATCAAAGAAATGAAAACACTACAAAGAGGAAAGCCAAAAAAGCAAAAGCAAAATAAAAAAATAAGTGAAGAATACAACAATAGAAACAAAAATATAAAAAATTAAATTCATGTTAAACAAAGTATAAAAAACAATAAACATTAATTAATATTATAAATTAACAAAATAAAAAATATAAAATATTTTAATTAAAAAAAAACTTAAGAATATACGACTGAAAATAATTAAGAAATAAAAATAATATACGTAAATAAAGAAGTTATAAAATTAAATATATTTATAGTTTAAAGATAATAAGAGGTAATATAACTAAGTTAGAGAAATTATAAGCAAGTTAAAATTAAAAAATATAAATTAAAAAAAAAATAAAAAAAAAAAAAAAAAAAAAAAAACTAACAAAAAAAAAAAAAATAATAAAAAAACAAATAAAAAAAATAAAAAAAATAAAAATAAAAAAAAAAAATAATAAATAAAAAAAAAAAAAAAAATTAAAAATAATAATAACAAAAAAAAAAAAAATCACAAAAAAAAAAATTATTAAAATAAAATAAAAAATATAAAACTAAAATAAAAAAATTAACTAAATAATAAACAAAAAAAAAAAAAAAAAAAAATAAATTAATAAAATAATAAAAAATACTAAAAATAATAAAACAAAAAACAAAAAACAAAATACAAAAATAAAAAAAATAAAACAAAAAAAAAAAAAAAAAAATCAATATAACATAAAAAACAGAAAAATAATATATACAAAAACAAAAAAATACAATAGAGAAAAGACATATATATATATAATAAAAATAAATATATAAAATAAAATAAAACAAAACAAAAAACAAAATAAAAAATAAACAAAAAATAAAAACACAAAACATAAAATAATAAACATAATAAAAAATAAAATATAGTAAAAAAAACAAAAATAAATAAACAAATATATAAAAAAAACAAAACATACATATAAAAAAAACATAAATATATATACAAAAAAACATAAATAAAAAAATATATATATATAATAAATATAGAAATAAAAAAATAAATAAAAATAAAAAAAAAAAAAAAAATAAAATCAAAATAAAAAATAAAATAAAAAAATAAAATATAAAATAAAATAAAAGATATAAAATAAAATAAAACAAAATAAAATATAAATAAAAAAAATATATATATATAAAAACAAAACAAAAAAACAATAGTAAAAATAAAAAAATATAAAATAAAAAAATATACACATAAAATAAAAACAAAACATATAACAATAAAAAAAGAAAAAAAAAAAATACAACAATAAAGAAAAAAAAAAAAAAACAATTTGTAAATAAAAATAAAAAAAAAAAAAAAAACAAATAAAAAAAAAATAAAAAAAAAAAAAAATTTAAAAAAAAAAAAAAAACAAAAAAAAAAAAAAAATAAAAAAAAAAAAAAAATAAAAAAAGAAAAAAAAAAAAAAAAAAATCACAAAAGAAAAAAAAAAAAAAAAAAAATAAAAAAAAAAAAAAAAAGAAAAACAAAAAATTACAAAGATGAAAGAGGTGGGGTGTGTGTTGGGGGGTGTTGGGTTTTGGTGTTTGGAAGAAAAAAAATCAAAAAAAAAAAATAAAGAAAAAATAAAAAGAAAATATAATACCAAAATAGAAAAAAAAAAAAGAAAAAAAAAAACAAAAAAAGGATAGAAAAAGAAAAAACAATAAAAAAAAAAAAATAGATAAAAAACAAAAAAAAAAAAAAATAATTACTACCAAAAAATTTAACACCTACGACACAAAACCACTCAACCAACAAAGACAAAAAAACCACCTCAACAGACTATATATAAACCAAAAAACACACAACGTAAAACATAAAACATTTTACCACAAAACAAACAACACAAAAAAATATAAAACAACTTTCAACCCTTAAACAAGAAAAAACACAAAAACTTAGATAACACTTATAAAAACGAAAAACTTATTAAACACTCAGGTAAAAAAAAGTTTAATAAACTGCTTTACATGAATCGGAAATAAAAAAAAGCAGACCTAATGACAAAAAAAAAAATCCAAATAAAAACAATAAAACCCAAAGCTCACAACAAGAACAACGAAAAAAAAAATAAAAGAAAAGACTTGCCTTTCTTGTGAGAAAAAAAATTAGATTAAAAAAAATTAGGGACCACAAAAAAAAAAAATTAAAAAAAAAAAAAAAAAAAAAAAACCAAAAAATTGAAACAAGAGACTAAAGCAAAAGCAGAAGCCCACCCCAAGCAGCAAAGCCAAAGCAAAAGCCCCCGGTCAATTAATTGTAGGTATCTTGTTCTTCCCTTCCCTTCTAGGGCATAGGCACCAGCAAGGAAAGGAGCCAAGTAACAATTGCAAAGAAGCAGAAAAGAAGTAGATCAATACATTCTATTTCGTTCAGTCCAATAACTGATTGACAAACATATAGGTAACTGGAGGAAGCTAAAGATAAAGCTTAGGTCAAAAGTAGTAAATCATGTTCTTACAATCGACAATATATGAGGTCCATAATAGAAAACCTTCATCAAATCACATACAAGGTGGTACCTGAGGCGAGGCGGTTCTTCCCCATTTTGAACGGCCACGACGGATAAAAGACCTTCTCTCAGACACCAAACATCACTTATGAAATAAAAACCTACTGGCCGCCATCCATTTTTCTAAGAATGTTAAACAACCGGGGTAAACCATACCGCCATCATGGCGACCCAGTCGATTCCCTTTTTTTTTTTTGGGGGCTTTTTCTTTTCGCTTCTTTGTTTGGGGTTTTTTTTACTCCATCCCCAAATAAACCCTAAGAATCCAAGATCAACCAGAATCAGCAACATCAATGCGAAAGCCTACTGTTTCTCCAAATTGGGGTGGATTAACAGAGATGAGTCAAATGTTGACCTCATTTTGGAACGTGAAACCCTCCTAGAAAAGATTGGGTGGAATAGAGAGATAATACTAGCAGCTATAACATATTACCTCTCATCTCCCCCCACGGTTGGATGAGATCTCGGTTGGTGGCGAACTCGCCCATATGCCTCATATCCGACCCACACCGCCATATCAAAACACAGAGGGATCAACACGCTACCATCGAGGCCGCGGGCATGAGCAAGCGCACCACACCCTGGTGGCTGCGGCCGCCATAAACGAGGGAAGAGCCACCCCAGCAAGGTGGAGGAAGGAGACGGCCCGGGTACCGGCGGACGAATGAGCTAGCAGAGATCCCAAGGAAGCGGAAACACGGGCGAGGGGCACCCGGAAACAGTCAACCGCCGCCTTGTCGGCCTCTCGGGGGTGGGGAGGGGAACCGGGGTGGCACGTCCTGGTCAGGGGTTTTTGGCTTCGTTATCACTATATAAGCCTTTTTTTATGTGGGAGCTCATCGAATGCTAAACTACTCTTAACTATCACGTTGCAGTACACCTTCTTACCTCTAACCCCTCTTCCATTCTTTCTTATCCCTGAGGAAAGCGGCCCGCTCAGGCGTGCCTGGAAGGATGTGGTGTGATGCGCGGTGCTGAGAGGTTCAGAACCAGGTGCTCGCCAAGAGAGCAGTATCAACACGGAAGACGGTAGGTGCAACAGGGGTATAGGAGGTAAAGAGAGGTCACGGTGATGCATACGGGGGATGGGGTTTTGGGGGATCGACCGAACTAAATGAGGGCGAGGCGACGCGGTCGGGAGGACGAAGGTGTTGCCGCCGGCGGAGGCGGTGAGGCTCGGGCGTCTGGCGCCGGGGGATCCCCGCCTTGGTTGGACCCCGGGCCACTCGCGGGCGCCTCTGGGACGTCCCCCGTCCTCCGCGTCCTGCAGAAACAAAACCAACCATGTCAGCATATGAAGAACAATGAAGTCAAGAAGTCAGTCGGCAAAACACTTACTTCGAAGACCGAGCGACGATGAGGCGTTTCTTGGCCCCCCGCGACTTGCGGCCCGGGCGCAGCAGCAGCAGGGGCCGACGAGGTCCCCGACCCGCCGAGCGCCCCGAAAGCCGTGTCGGCGTCTCTCTTCTCCCCCCGGCCGAGGGGAGCGTCATCCCTAGCCGCCCGAGTAGTCTCGCTCGGAGCGACGATCGGCGCTACCGTATTAGCGCCAGCGGCAGAGTCCCCCGGCTCTGCCGCGTCGACTGGCGCCACCGGATCGGCCCCAGCGGCGGAGCCCTCTTGCTCCGCCGACGCGACCCCCACGTCGGCCGGCGCCACCGGATCGGTGCCAGCAGCGGGGCCAGCCGGCTCTGTCGGTGCGGCCCCTGTGGCGGCCGGCGCCACGGGATCCGCTCTAGCGACGGGATCCTCCTGCCTTGCCGGCGCAGCCCCCGCGGCAGGCGAAGCCGCCGAGCTGGGATGGGGGGCAGGGGTGCCTCGCCTGGGCCGCCTCTGGGTGGTGCCCGACGGCTGCCTCCGCCTTGTCACCCGGAAGTTGCTGGCGTCGTCCAAGTCCTCCCCCTCCTCCTCCTGGGCGGGCGTGCTCGATGGGGGAGGATGGGGCGTAATAATCGCCGGTCCCTTCCCCTTTGAGGTGCCGGTGCCGGAAAAAGACGCCCCCGCCGTCCCTGGCGGCGGCGCCCCGCCCTGCGGGACGTCGGCGTACTGCGGCTGGTTCCAGATCTCATCCTCCGGGAGAGGAGCGCTGGAACAGAAGCCGAACAGAACCTGCAAAGACACGAAGGCAACACCCGAGTAAGACTCGGGCAAAAACTTAGTGAAAAAGACAAAACATCCGCTACTTACGTCACTCGGCGGGTTCGCCCGACTGAAAGGGGCCGGACGCCCGGAGAAGTCCAGGCTCGTCCCTGGAGCAAGGAGTTTCTCCAGCCGGCTCTGGACCTCGCCCTCCGACAGCTCATCGGCGGCCTCCCGGGTCGGGTCCCCCTCGCCGGTGTAGTCGTACATAGGCCACGCCCGAAGCTTGGCCGGCTGTACCCGCCACCGGACGAAAGTCGCGACGACGATCGTCCCGGTGACCCCGTCCTTCATCGCCTGCTCGAGTTGCGCCATCAGCACGGCGACGCTGTCCTGCTCCCGGTCGAGGGGCGGGTCCGTCCAACTCGGTCGGGCCACCGGCGCTTGGCCTGAGAAGGCTGGCAGCACTGGGTCGGGGTTGGCGCAGTAGAACCACTGGGCATGCCAGCCCTTGTTGGACAACTGCATCGGCGGGACCGGGGTAGCTCTTCGCCGCCTTCAACCTCAACTGAAACCCGGCGCCTCCGACGACGGCCGGGTTGTCCCGGCTCGGCTGCGGCTTCACCATGAAGAGGTGCTTCCACAGCGCAAAGTGCGACCGAATGCCAAGGTAGCACTCGCAGAGCGTGATGAAGCTAGAGATGTGCAGGATGCTATTGGGGTTGAGGTTGTGCAGCTCCAGTCCGTAGTAGTACAAGAGTCCGCGCAGGAATGGATGGACCGGCACCGAGAGCCCCTGCTCCAAGAATGAGCTATGAACCACCAACTCGCCAGTGTTCGGGGTAGGGATGGTCTCCCCCACGGCGGCGCGCCACTCCACCAATTCCTTCGGCGGCAGTAACCCCATCCGGACCAAGATCTCCAGCTTCGCCTCCGACGCCATCGACTTCATCCAAGGAGAAGGGGCCATCAGCTCGGCAGGCGATTCCTCCTCACTCAGCAACTTCTAGACCAAGGCGTCCTCCTCGGCTTCGTTTTGATCGGCTTCCCAATCCGGGGCTTGCATCCGAGGGAGCCGGGGAGGAGATTAGGGTTTTGGTGGGGCGGAGCGCGCGGAGCGATTGGAGGCAAGAGGAAGACGAAGCGGCGGGCACGAGGTGAATGCGGATGTGTTTGAGAGCGTGGGCCATTTCCACAGCCTCTGCCGGGTATAAAGGGGAGGATCGGGCAGTTCGGATTCCCCACATCCGCACATTCCCGGATTCACCGCGCCCACGACCGCGCCGTTTCGGATTCCGCCGCACGTTTCGGGCGGGCCACGCCGCGCGTATCCCGCGCCCACGGCCCGGCCGCGCTGTGATTCGTGCGGATTAATGAAGAGAGGATCCGACGGCTGGCCTTCCGGGTTTAATGGCCGATCGGGATACTCCTCCTTTAAACAGCGACTGGAGCGTGTTTTCCCGTAAAAACCGCTAGCCGGTTACCGACAGGTTCGTAACCGGGCGCTTCAGTTGCAAAGGGTCTCAGCAGCTGGCCTCAAGCAGGAACGCAGTTGTTCGAGTACACCCGAGTGAGGGACAGCAATGGCGTGCCTTCCGCAGGCCACAAGTCGGATGCCGAGCATCTCGAAGCTGCCAAATTCTCCACCCAGACCACCCGAGAGCATTATTTGGGGAGGCCCTGGTACCCGGACTTCCTAGGTTCAGTGAAATGACTTGGCGTAAGGCTTCGTCACTCGGGAACCTATACGCCATGGCTTGTTTTCTCTGGTTCGAACGAGAATTTCAGAGGCATTCCTTCAGGGGACACTAGCAGGCCCTTAACCCGCTCGGGAGGGCCGGGTGCTACTCGGGAATTCAGTCGGGATTCATGGCACGCTCCACGCTGGGCTATCAGCCGGTCTCTGTCCAAAGAGATAGATCGGGTGCCACCAGAGCTTACCCGCTATTAACTCACCCGCCATAATATTCCTGCCTTACAGGTGAATGTTACTCGGCTCTTATTGTCTTTTCCACAGGAGTTCAATCAGCCCTTCGCAATCTCCCTGCTGGCGAAAACAACTAGGGAAGTTTGACCAAAGGTGCAGCCGACAGCAGCAAGATCGTGAAGGACTCGGGGGCTACTGACGGTGACACGGCACCCGGGTATTGTCAAGGAGGACGAATCCGGCCCACTGGCTACAGGGCAGGCCGGGCCGACTACTCGGAGTCCGACTACAACATGGAGGCGCCTCATCAACGTGGAGTACAAGACATGAACTAATACCTGTCCGGCTTACCTGAAATCTGTTGTAACCGAATAGGAAACCAATCTGTTAGCCGACTCGGACTCTTGTAACCCTATCCCGGTCGCCTATGTAAGGCCCGGTAGGAGACCTCCGATAGGCAAGGCAATCAAGTCATCTAGGTCATAGACAATTTCCAAGTCCAAGCAACCTCGAGATCAAATCTCTAGGGCTTGCGGCACTCGGGATACACGCAATACCAGCCACCAAACACAGGACGTAGGGTATTACCTCTCCGTGAGGGCCTGAACCTGTCTAAATCTTGTCTCCCGCGTGCACCCATCCAGATTTGCTGTGCTCACGCCGCCCCATAAGTAGTATTGCCGGAATAATACTCCGACACTTCGTTCCGGGCCTGATCATGAGCTTTGACCCCCGGACCTCTGTCGCCGCTCTAGGATAAGCTCTCCGATTCGGAAAGCTCAATTTCATCGCCGACTTGCTCGGCAGGCTCTACCTCGGCGACTCGGCTTCCAGCCAGTCGCCCGGGGCTTTGTCGCCGACTTCATCGTCGACTTGCTCAACAAGCTCCACCTCGGCGACTCGGCTTCCAGCCAGTTGCCGGGGGCTTCATCGCCTTTAGTGCTCGGAACCTCATCCGAGTTGACTACTTTGGCGATCAACTCCAACAACCTGATCGCGCTCGAATCGGATCTACTGCTCGGGAACGGGTCTTCACCCGTTGAATAGAGATCCCGACTGGTTGGTACGATCGAGTCCCTTCTACCCATCCTCGACTACGACTCGGACGGCTTCAAGGGTTCGGGAAGCCACAATCCTTCTCGGGAGGACTTCATGGTGGACTCGGATGCGCCGTACGTTGCCCGCCCTACTACGCCCGGGGGCTTACCGACTGAAGGATAAAAACGGCAACCTCGTCACCAACGCTTGGAACATTGAACAGCTAAGTCGTTTCTATATTTTAACTTTGTATTTTCATATTTTAATTATGAATAAGTGAATAAATATTTCTTTACTCCATCCGAATAACTTTTGGGGTTCCCGACTGGCCCGCTATGCGCGCCCACAGCTACTCATAACGGACACTCGGGGGCTACACCACACTGGGTGCGCCTAAACGCATTCAGGCTCCTCTCTTTCAACAATTATTTTAGTACTGTGTAAACAGCCCCGCGTAACTCTTCGTCTTCGATCGCCGGTCTACGCCACAACCCTACGCTACACGGGAAACAGCCCACGGCTAATCTCAACGCAATGGGGGATACGACGGGTCGGCAAGAGCACACACAAAGGGCTAACCTACACATGAACGAATCTTTACGAAAGAAGAGATTAATAAACATGACACAAGTTCACCAAAACATGCAGACTCACACTCGGACTTCCCGAGTACTTAACATGCATTTGCAAACGGTTCATATATTTATTCCTACTTCCACAGGTTAGCGCGGTCGGCGAAGGCGTTTCGCTGCAGCATGGACCTCCTCCTCCTCCATCAGCCTCGAGAAAATCATCAGGACCCTCCGCTCGGTTCCACGAACCGAGTGGAGGCTCGGGGGCTACACCCACTGGGTGCACTATTCGTACCCCCAGTGTGAAATCCACAAGACAATAAGGAATCTCCGTCCGACTGCTCTAGTCGGACACCGAACAACTCGGGACCGAAGCACTACAGCCTGTATTCTGGTTCTGACGCGAATTCCGAAGGTATTCCCCCAGAGGGACACTAGCTGGACCTGAGCCACTCGGGAAACCAGATACCATTTGGCGATTCAGTCGGGATTCGTGAGGTTCTAAAGTCCATCACACTCTCTCTGCAAGTGACGACGAGGCCCGCTCAGGCGGATGCCACTCGGGAAGCCTGCCCAGGGGAGAAGGCAAAAGCACTCGGCGTAACCAAGACAAAAATCAGCTACTCGGGAAAGGTCATAAGGACCCTCCACTCGGTTCTTCGAACCGAGTAGAGGCTCGGGGGCTACACCCTCTGGGTGCACTGTTCGTGCCCCCAGAGTGAAGTCTACAGAAGCAGCCTCTGCCCGACTAATCCAGTCGGCCGAAGGCTCGGGGGCTACTGACGATGACATAGCACCCGGGTATCATCAAGGAGGACAAAACTGGTCATCCAGACATAGGGTGGGCCAAGCCGACTACTCAGAGTCCGACTACAACACGGGGGTGCATCGTCGACTTGGAGTACAAGACATGGACACGTACCTGCCCGGAATCCCTGGTGGTAGTTGTAACCGATTAGGAAACATATCTGTAAGCCGATTCAGACTCTTGTAACTCTATCCCGGCCGCCTATATAAGGCCGGGTAGGGATCCCCGGATAGGTAGACACAAAAAATAGAGCTCTCAGATCATCTGATCATAGGCATAGACACATACCCTCATACGGGATACATCAATACCAGCCACCAAACACAGGACGTAGGGTATTACCTCTTCTCGAGGGTCCGAACCTGTCTAAACTCTGTGTCCCGTGTGCACCCATCTAGATCTGCTACTCGTACACCGCCCCATATTCAGTATTGCCGGAATAATACTCCGACAGCCTCCGAGTCAGGACCTCCGCGGTCGGGTCGCTGTAGAAGAAAACCCGAGGGCTATTAGCCTCACTACTCGGATGACTCAGGACTAGACAAGGTGAAAAACCTACAACTCACCAAAAGGACTTCTTTCCGCTTCTCGGGGCTAAGCTTCAGGAGAGCCAAGGGCACCTCTGTCCGCCCGCCCTGGGAAGATTGTTTGAATAGGTTGTTCAACCTACTCTGAAGTTCCCCCGGGGACAGGTCTGCACAATCGAAGGAAGTCAGAAAAAAGTGTGGTCTCACCGACTAGAATGGCACGGGAAGAGCAAAGTGCTTACCCGTGTCAAAGTCCCTTGACTGGTCTTGACCCTCCGGAAGTATCCAAGCAGGGTGGACCCTTGACCGAAGAGGACTGATGTGCCTCCAAAGCAAATCCTCCACGACATCCCACGCCGACAAGCCTTTGGCGGCGAGATTGGCGATGTCATGGACAAGGACCTTGAGCTGCTTGGTCTCCTTCGGGGCTTCCACCCAGTACTTCGTCGGGAAGGGGGCCAGGCCCCAGTAATGGATCCCAGAGTAAGATGGGGGCTGGCAGTAGAACCACCTAGAATGCCAGCCCGACCATGACGACTTCCAGGAAGAGGAAATGTAGGCATCCTTCTTCCCTTCCCGGAGTCGAAATCCGGCACCGCCGACGACTCCTCCGCCGCTGACCTTCATCCGGCGGAGGTTGTAGAAGTACCTCCACAGCTCCAGGCTCGGCCTGATGCCGAGGTACGCTTCGCACAAATGTGAAAAGACCGCCAGCATCAGGACCGAGTTCGGGTTGAGGTGAATCAACTCGATCCTATAGAACTGGAGCACGAGGAGGAAGAAATGCGAGAGCGGGAACTGGAGCCCGCACCTAAAGAAGTCCGCAAAGACGACGATCTAGTCCGTGTCCGAGCTGGGGATCGTTTCCTTCACGGCCTCCCGGAAAGGCACAAATACCTCCGGGAGGATCACCTCCTCCGTCACGAGCCTATTGATGGCGGAGGAATCCATCACCGAGGCTTCGAACTCGGGGATGACGGAGATAGGCTCCCCCGAAGCATCCCCCGATGACTTCTTGGGCTCAGGGGACTTCTTCGCGGCGCTCTTCTTGCCCATTGTCACCGATCGATCGGGGGGAGTGGAAGCGGAAGGGTTTGATGAAGACGCGAGGAAGAAGACGGAGGGAAAGCTAAGGAACGGAGAGTAATACGGGTAAAAACCCCAACTCTTGGTTTCTTAAATGTTTCAATTTTTTGCCTAACCGAACGCGGTTAACGGCACGATCTGTTCTATCGCATTTAATGCAGACAGTTGCTTTTCCCGCATACGAGACGTTGCGCGGGAAAAAAGGGTCTGACAAGCACGCCGTGTTGCGGCTATCGTCAGCTGAAACAGTAGCGCAGGAAAGGAAAGATTCTTCATCACCACGCGAAATTTCCACCACGATGGTTCGATTTCCCAGAAATCTGCCAGGCATACGCGTGTCTGTGATTGACGGGTCAGATCAAATCGGAAAAGCTTTGATTTTCAAACAGGACATTCCGATAAGGCTATTGCGACTACTCAGTAGAGATCAAACCTACTCGGAAAAGTCGCCGATAAGGATTACTCGGTTCACCTATTCGGAGCAACTTCCCGAGAAGGGCGGATTTTCTGCCGAACAGTCATGACCTCACTTCACGTACTGATGGAGGGCTTGATGATGAATAGTACAGTATCCCGTATATTAAGAAGTATCTGATATACGATTCCCTGGATTACCAAAGTATACCCCGTATCCGGTAAGGATCCCAGGACGATAAGGTAACCTCTAAGAAGGAGGAAATATATCCCTTAAACTAGGAAGTTCATCCCGATGTTTAAGAAAGCCAGAGTCCTACTCGGACGTAAGTCCATGTACAGTTCGACTAGATGAACCCCCTATAAAAGGGCCAGCAGTCCCATAGGGGAGGACAAGTCAAGTTAGATCGACAAGGGAGGTTAGATCCAGAAGGCCAATCCAGATCCTGAAGCCCCATCACCTTGAAGGAGTCGAGAGTAGCAGAATTAGCCGGATTAGTCTACAATTAGGCCTAGGATAGCCACTAACTTCCAGATTCCCTTGTAAGACGTTCCTCCATTGAATATATACGAACAGGACGTAGGGTTGTTATCCTGAGGGAGGCCCGAACCTGTATAAAAAGAGTGTTTTCCTTGCCATTATACCTATGGCATTGTGCCCTAGCGGTCCCTACCACTCATACATACACATTCCACGAATACCATAAGATCGGCGGTTTACCGATCATCGACACTTACCATCTAATATGGTGCGGGCGACAGCTGAATCAATGGTGAAGGAGCATATAGTTGCCCTACCCGCAGAAGGCTGGTTTAAAGGAACTATTGGTCGTTCGTACTGCTTAAGGCCGAAGTCTTGAAGTTGAAAAACTGTGACAATAGTACAACCGCATGCTAATTGGGCACTGGTTTGGTCAAATAGGCTATTCAACCTTTGGTGCCGATGTCGCCGTACCGCAGAAGGGGTGGACGTAACTACGAGGACCCTCGGCACAGATGGGGGGGATCGGAGGGTGGGAACGTACTCTCAACTCCAAGCCAGACCCGGTGGGCATGTCACATCAGAGGAGGATCTAGCTAAAAGACCTCGTTACAATCTCCCTGCCGGTACACCGATGGGTGTGTACTATGCTGGCGACGGCCAGTGGCAACAAGACAAGATTGTGTCATGTGGGTAAAGTGTACAAACTCTGCAGAGTAATAAAACTAATCGATTAGCCGTATCCACAGTCACGGATGACACAAGACTCATTCTTGACGAAAAGGGCATGTTCCTCTCCCCCTTGCTATTTCCCTCTACCCCTTTGCTAAGAAACCGATGAACGAGCTAAGGCAGAAGCTCCTTGCTCGAATGTGATGGTTGAGGACCTCACATGGTAAAAACACCCCTGATATTAAAACTAATTTATATCAAAATACTGTCTTCAAATCTACTATAGTAATTCAACTAAAAGATTGCTTTACGCAACTAAACCATAAAGCCTTTCTTTGAAGCCTTGCATGTAGTATGGTAGGACCATCTGCCGCTAGGTGGCTTGCTGAATACGTGAAGTACTCACCGCGCATGTGTTTCGTGGTGGTGTGCAGACGACTATGCCAATGAAGATGGAGCTGACGAGGACTTTTTCTATGATGATCCCGAAGAGTAGGTCACGTGGCCTCCGTTAATTGCATGTGGCTCAGATGGAGCCGCTTTGCTTTTGTTTCTGATGTAATAATATCGTTAAGACATGGTACCTTGTAAGCCGTGTGGCATATCGTACTCAAAGTATAATGTTTTTATCCATTGAATGCATACGATGTTATTCATTTTGTTTGTGTACCGTCAGCATGATCCTGGACTGACGAGGATGTACACAAGGGGGTCTGGTAGTTGAAACCAGGTTCCCACAATACTACACCTACGCACACACATATAGCTCACGATGTAATGTCTTTGTTATTGTGCTAGTAACAAATTGACATAAGTAAATTTATCGGCATTTTTACTTTGCGAGAGAAATTTATGTCTCTAATATTAATAGGCTTAGTGAATCACGAATATAAAATAGATAAACTCACCAACTTACACTTTTAATAATTAAATTTTAAATGTTTTTATATATTTTAAAAACATGGTTCTTAGTCAACATTATAAATTTAGATTAGCATTAGTAGATAGCACAAACAATAATTATTTACTAAAAAACTCTTTACTTTAATATCATTAGACAAAATATGCATATTAAACTAAGTAAAGTGATAATGTGTTAGTAACATTTATACGTAGGATTTATATCTATACACACCTAATAAAATATCTCTAGATCCGCCATTGTTGGTGACACGCATATTATAAAGTAAGTTCGGATTCAAAGAGGAGGATCAGACTCATGAAGGGAGTGAGCGAGTAGATCAAACCACCGTCATTCATGTATCGTTCCACGGCATAGAGGTGATCACCATGACGTGGCCCGGGAAACCCTAGAGTCGGCCATGGTCGGTGGCAAGGTTAGGGCACATGGAGGAGCTTGGGCGTGCTTGGCGAAGGGTCAGGGTTTGGAGAGGGCGGAGAAGGAAGTGAGTTTGTGAAAATGCCTTTTTGGTACCGGCGAGCGGAGAGGAGAGGAAGAAGGAAGAGACACTATGTGGGCCGCTGCATGAGACAAGAGGGAGGAAGGGGGTGCAAGTGCTTCCTTTTCTTTTGTCATGTTGCTACAGATCAGGAGAACAAGGTAGCACGCAATGAACACCTCAACCTTATTTTTTCTGTGTTGATTTATTGGACTAAGAATGGGATACGACTTATGATCCCCTTTTTCTTAGCTGAATGTCCATGATCCCCTTTTTCTTAGATGAGTGTCCATTTTTTTTCTACAGTATTGCTCCCTCGCTCTCTCTAGATGTGTGTAGCCTTTTAGGTGATTATTTTGCAAAAAAGAATTGATGCCAAGCTATGATTGGAATATATATCTATGTTTGATTTGAATGTCATTTTGTTGTGTCACCAATTCTAGCAATATAGCTCAAAAAATGTTGATTCTCCTTTGAGTTTAAGATTAGACTCAATATGAGAATCCATAAACTTGAGTATAGAGCATCGTCTACAGGTGAGCCTTTCGTAATTACCGATATCATGGGCCTCATCTAACCAGCTAGACAAATACCATTTTCTTGCCATTGGAAATAAGAGATTGAACAAGGATATATGTTAAATTGTTCATGGTCTTGCTCTTCTTTGTATTGATGTTCATTGGCTCATGTCAAATCTCAACATAATTTTTGTTCTTGTGATTCGAGTTGGTTTGTCCTCATTACTTTTTTTTAGAGTTCTGTGTTTTATGCAGGGGAAATACACTGTCGTAGTAAAAGAAATGAATATATCTAGAAACTAGATGCATCTATAGGATGATCTCTTGTTAATTAATTATTATACTTTTGAGTTAAAAGAATTTATGTGTCCAGAAGTTAACTGTAGAAAGACTTCTAAATTTGCTTCCAAGTTACATAAGCACGAGGAATCACATGGTGATAGACTTAATGTTTCCATATTTTTTATTGCATTAAAGATTCTCAATATTTTGTGTCGTGTAAGTTGATTTTCTTTTTGCTGATGATTTCCTTAGAGAAGGTTTTATCATGTAACCAAAATTTTCTGGAGAATACCAGCTGACCATGGACCTCTTTCTCTTTCTGAATAGATTAAACTTATTGAAATCTATTGCAAGATTCTCCTCTATTCGTTTGCCATCTTTTATCTCGTCAGCTTATTATGTGTTTACGTTATATTATACATGCGCTAAATGTTTGCTCTTACTCGTGAGTACTTGGAGACTTGGAAGTTAATTCAGTGTCATGATATAGTATTGTTATTTGTGGTGCAGTTAAGTTGGATTACACTAAAGAAACTATAAATTGAGATAAGAAACCAGCTTGATTTCACTACCACTAAGTGTTTGCTCTTACTCGTGGGTACTTGAAGATTTGGAAGATAATTTAGTGTTATGATATAGTATTATTATTTGTGGTGTAGTCAATTGAATTACACGAAAGAAATTATAAACTGAGATATGAAATTGGCTTAATTTCACTAGCACTAAAGAACACAGTAAAAAGGAAAAGATAATGACTATACATCAGAACTAAACAATAAAACGATAGGTTATGTCACCGCGTGGTGCTGGTGACGATGTGACGCCGTCGCGAGAGGTCTTCTAGCAGTCCTAGGCCCTGTTTGTTTGGGCTGCAGCTTATTGAGAAGCAGCTGGAGCTGGTAAGATCTAAGAAGCAACTGGAGCTGGTCAGCTGGTGGGAAGTAGCTGATCCATTTGGCAATGGTGCTTTTGAACAGTGGGTGGACATACAGCTGGTGGTGAATGTCTGAAATACCCCTGTTTGTTGAAGATGATGTTTAAGTCCTGATTATACATGATTTATACGTACTTACTCTGATTTAGCACAAATGACATGCTTAGTACACGTTTTTGGCAAAAATTTGATGTTTTTGAATAATTTGTGTAAACGAACCATTAATACCATGAAATATCCATGTCACCCCAATTTTCTTTCGGTGTCTTATCTTAATCCATCTATATGCAATTATTGTTCAAAGAATCCATCTATATGCAATTATTGTTCAAAGAACACATACAAATTATGAACAAAAGTACACAATCTGTAATCTTCTTTTTTGGAGCCACAATTAACAACAATCAGTTAGAGCAACTAACATAATCTGAATAGCAAGCATACAATTAGCAGTAGGCTATTGGTTGCAAACGTCTTGGCCTAATCTAAATGTCCTACAAGTAACCATATGCTGCTAGCAACAATATGAAAGGAACGGTTGTTCCAAAAAGAAACAATCAAACAAAGACAATACAATTCTGCAGCACAACTAATTAAACTGATGATTCGTCTTAAACAAACCCAAAAATGGGATCTTTTGACTGGCACATACACCAATTTTCATGTCAACAATCTCTACCATGAACCTAATTTCCAAATCGAGAGCAAAAGATCATCTATGCCTAACATCATCATTGCGGCGACCCACATACTACCCTCTTGGATAATATTGTAGACAAAGTGCCTTCTTATCCACAATATATCATATAGAGTAGCACATCAGAAACATTGCAGCGATCCATATATTACAAACTTAATTTACAAACTCGAAATATAACATAAAGTCTTACAAACTTATTCCCAAAAGTACGGAGAATTTAAAACCGTTATCACTTGGTTACAGTAAAAGCCTTAACTACAACTCTCAACTCACCCGATCTATATTTCTACTCGGTGATATTCTCGTCGCGGAACTCGACGTAGTAGTTGACGCCTTCATCATCCTTCGTCGATGTCTGCTCTTCGGGAACTTCCTCTTCGACTTCGACGTATACCACATCCATCTCCGCCGTCGACTCATAGTCTAAGCAAAGATATTAGAGTAAAGGAATGAGTACAAAAGGTACTCAACAAGTCCAGGAGTAGCAAAGAGGTGTTTGATGCACTATCTACTGAGAACAGCAATGCTTTCCAAAAGCAATGCAATTTTGTAAGGTAAGAGAGTAAAATTTTACTTTAAGAGACTATGATCTCATGCCTTACAGGTTGCTAGAATCCCCGATGGATCCCTTTCCTGCCGTGTTCGTAGTTCCAATCAGGAACATGGAGTGACTCAGCCACACTTTCTTACACTCTGCAGAGGTGCGCAACTGTACCCACAAATGACCAATAGTCGTGGTGTTCACGTCGTCACATGCACAACCAGACCGTAAGGTCACAGAGCCATTTTACCGCCCGCTCAGTCATACCCCGCGTCGTAGTCCCGCACAACAGGCCAGGTACTACCGATCTCACGTTGATACTACAGATCCAACGCACTGTGGTTAGCCAACGGCTAACACCACCTTCCTAACAGTTGATACTCCAGATCCAACTATTGAGGTCTTCCTTTCTCGGAGGAGTATGACCTATGGCAAAGGTACTTTGGTTCAGCCCCGCCCATACAAGGTATGTGGTATGCACGATCACTACGGCGCTTAATCACAATCGTTTATTTGTTGCCTTAACCTTATATGAACAAACCCGTGTGATGAAATCCACTTTCCGATGTGCCCCAAGCACCTTTCTAGGATTTCACCACCCACCATGATCACGCCCAAAAAACCGACGATCAAATAAAACAATAATTGATTCATCTTTAGAAAATTGATTTTCATTTTGTGCATGGTATAGACGAGAATGAAATTTTGTAGAACGTTCTCAACGGATATGAACAATAAACTGGACTTGCCTGGTAACAGATAGGTAGTGGAGTTCGACTGGTCTGCTTTTGGAACTTCGACTTCTGAAAAAAAAACAATATAGTCCGATAAGGACTAATCTAGCTAGATCTCAAAAATGAATGCAATGACCATGGCAATGCATGCATGGGAGAATGTCTATGCATTAAAATAATCTACGAAAATTTAGACATAAATCTCTTAGACATTCTTCCGAGGATCTAGAATTACTTAAAGAGATAATCAAGATTTAGTTTTTTAAAGGCTACATTGATTCTTCACATAACAACATTAATCAATTTAACTTGTGATTTAATTTATTGTTTTAAGGAATTAATCTTATTATTTTAAGGAATTAATTTATTGTGATTCAATACCTTTACTTAATCCATACTTATTGTTTTAAGGAATTAATCTAGGGTTTCATTTGAAAATCCATAGCTTCTATGTTAGGGAAGATAATCAAGTTTATTAGTTTAAGGATTTACCTATAAATTTAGAAAAAGAAAATTTAAAAAAACTAATCTCAAAAGAGAAATAAAATAATTTAGCCTCATTCCCTAGTTTTTCCTTATTTTCTGCTTTAATGTTTAACTTGATTTTTGCTTTATTCCTTGTTTTTAGCAAAAGAAAAAGATTTATTTGCCAGCTTTTAATTCCACCCAGGCAGCCCATTTGGCCCAAATGGCCCGTTCGGCTTTTTACCCTACTCCTCAGTCTCCTTTCCCTTCGCACCGCCGCCCCCGACTGGCTCCTCCGCTTCAACCGTCCCGTCACCACCGCCCGGATGCACCTCCGCCTCTCGGTCTGGCCCTTGGCCTCCTCCGCCCGGCGCCTCCTCTCTTCGCCGCCTGCTCGGACCGGCGCCACCATGCTTGCCTTGGCTGCCTCGCCTCGAGACGACCCCGCCGTCCCATCTCTCCGAGCTCATCCCCTTAGCTCCTCCTCGGCCCTAGCTCGACCCGGTCTTCGCCACCTCTTAGACCTTGCCGCCCCCGTCGATCGCCGTTCTTGCTACCGGTGCTCCGCTTTAGCCACTGCCCCCTTGGTCACCCTTGCCGTGCCGCCCGAGGTAGTTCGTGGCCCGGCATTGTAGCCCGCCGCCGGCGGCGCTCCGCTAGGTCCGCCCCTCACCGGTGGCGCAGTGGGGTCGCCACCACCGATCTCCTCCAACGGTAAGTGCTCTCTTCTCTCTTCTATTCCCCAATTCTAGGGTTCTTCCATGATTGATTAAACCAATTGGAATTGTGATGTTGATTCTGTGATTGATCTAGTTGGGAAAAGGGATGTGCTGGTCCGGTTGTTTAACACTAAATGATGCCTCAGTAGTTTTATTCATAAGTGCTGTTTTGTTGAAGTCTTTGTGATTAAGTCTATTATGCTCAATTTGTGATAAGAACAGATTACTACTTTGATCTAGCTTATCTTACTTCCCGTACATATGTGTATCAGTTATTGGACTGAAGAATAGATGCTTTGCTTCTTTGATTCTTGGCTCCTTTCCTGCTGCCTAGAAGAACAGATACTACATTAATTGACCGGGCTTTATCTTTGTAATTTGGTTTAAAGCATTCTACGCTGGTTTGTGGTGTTAGTGTTAATGTGTTTGAAGGGTTAAAACTAATATTTGTTTATGTGTTCTACTAAGTGTCCAAAAATACTACTAAAATCTGGTTACAATTCTAATAGATGTGCCCATTCTGGGATGATGATTTCAAAGGAAAAGAATAAGGAATGTGAGAGAAAATTTGAAAATTTTCCTAATCCTAGTTTTGCTCTATTTTCATTTATGATTATCCATATCAGTTCATTTAACTGACAGAACAGATGCTCATTTGATATTTGCTTATTCCTAATTTCTATATGTGCACTCTATATCTTCATATCAGTTTAAAGATCTGAAAGAACAGAGTCTATACTTGGTCTCGGCTAACCTATGACGATGCCGAGCATCTGAGGTAAATATATATAGTGTATTGATGAACGGTAAGAACAGAAACTACACACTGCTGCCTAATAAAACCCTATGATATTAAACTTCGATCTACATGCACATATATGCTGTGATGATCTAGATGGGGTTTTACCTTATCTCTTAAGCTGGACAATGGCAAGTTTGGTTCCTAGCTTGCCGATTTTTCCTTATGACTGTGGTCTCTCTTATACTCCTAGTCCTTGGTCTGACTTGCTGGACTTGGTGATGGTCTTCCTCCCCCTTGCTCCTGCTAGCTCCCTCCTCTGAGCTTCTTCTTCTTCCTCCATTAAAGCTTGGCTATGGTTCTTGAGACATGATCTTGTGAGGCTGGTTCTTGCTATTCTAGACAATGGCCGCAACTCTCTCTCTCTCTCTCCCTCCCCCCTTAGTTTGGTTCTTGTTGGAAGAATGTGGTCTCGAAAGGAAAAGTGGTGTTGCTAGCATGTGTTCACTTAACTGCCTTGCTCCTATTTCTACAGAGCTCTTCTCTGGGGCTCTTCAATGATCACTCTTTGCCATCTCCTACTACTCTGCTACTATGTGGCTGCTACTATATGGCTGTTCTGAACTTTTACTCGATATTTTTCACGATTAGCTACAGTAGTTGTTCTACTTATCTTGTTGGCTGCCTTCTGAGCTAAGTAAATTGACTTCGGGTCAATTTTTGTGGCTATTGAGATAAATCCTTCGATAGATAAGTTGCCTTATGAGTCAAGAAAATTCATTTGATGGATAATGCTTAAAAGGGTTGGTTGCTTATCTCTTCATTTGATAAAATAATTTCTTTTCGAAACAAAACTCATGGAGGCAATTAGTATAGGAAAAAAAATAAAAATTATTTTCATAAACTCACCTCTTTCTCCATATATATATATACATATATAGGTTTGTCCGATGAGAGGCTTAGCCACGTGGCCCTCGGACATTTTTAGAAACAAACTGTTTTACAAAATTGTTTTCAAAACTAAAATTATTTAGGTCCTCGGCACTAATTTGCCCCCGCAACTAAACCTGCGGATGTTGGCGGAACTGTGCTGGTGAGACCACATATATATTTCAAAACCTCGTTTTCGAAAACCTTTTTGCCTCCTACAGCAATGGTGTAATTCCAATGGTCTCGAGTGCACATACTCGACGACCTCGGATGTCGCCTACATTTCCGAAGACAATCTCCCTCCGACTCTCGGTGTTCTTCTACAGCTCAAGACTCGAAGATTAGGGCTACTGTTGATGTATAGGTAGACATTTGGATCATGTACTTTTATTTTCTTCTTTATTTACTTTGTACTCAATAATTGTTGTATTAAGACATTTGTAATATTCTTTAGTTAATAAAGTTTTAATTTCAATTGTATTTGAACGATGAATGCCATGAATGCACAACAAAATCCCTCCTCTCGACCTAACTCTCGACGTAGCTCGATAGAATCGGGTCAACTCAGTAACGTGAGTTGCCTTGACTTCCACCCCATGCCTCTCACGACTAACTCAAAAACTAGGGTTCTCACAATCATATTCCAACCAATGCACAAATGCCAAAAAAATTACACATAATCAGACCAATGAAACATTCCCATCTCTAAATATCTTGCTAATGTACATTACAGCATCCATTCATGAAGAAGAATTTGAGTAAAATTTTAAACTTTTGAAATGTTTAAAAAAAGCCTCAAAGAAAGAAAGGAAACCTCTAAATTTTATATGAGGGTTAAAATAAATTTCAAATTTTGAATTGAAAATCCTTGAACAAATTGCCTTAGAATCAATTGGAATGATTCAAATATGTTTTTAGAATAGTTAGAGAGATTTTTTAGAATATGAATTTATATTTTAGAATTGTCTAAAAATGGTAAAACTAAAAATAGAAAAATAAAATAAAATAAAAACATAAATCTAACCCTCTTCCCGCATGGGCCCTCCCAGGGCCCCTTTTTTTTGTCCCCGAAAGGACCAAGGGTGCTGACTAGAGGGGGGTGAATAGGAGGCTAATTAAAATTGCTTCGTTTTAATCTTGTTAACTAGATATTGACTTAACAGATTATCAGATTTAATTGGCTGTGTGACAGGTTCCTAGCACAGGTGAAATATGACAAGTAAAATAGCACGAGGCTGTCACACAGGTGAGTCACACAGGTGATCTAATGACCTAGCACAGGTAAGCAAGTAATGTGGCTGTGACACAGGTGACTAAGACAGGTAGAAAAGATGATATATATAACACCTGAGACACAGCTAGTACAAGCAGGCACAAAGCAGATTAAGCAGGTATAAAGTAGATCTGAATCAGATGAACAAGAGTATCTCAGATCATATAAGCATGCAATGAATATAACTGCTAGAGAAAATAGGCTAAGCACTCAGAGAGAGACAAGTAGATTTATTCCGAAGTTCCCTACTCTTTTCAGAGAGATACGTCTCCGTTGGAGAGACTACTCCGAAGAGATAGTCAGCACTGAATCGTGCTTGTCCTCCAAGTACCTTACGTTCAGGCCTCTTCCTTGCTTGTGGAGGTCCTTTTGCCTTGCAGCAGGATGACCTCGATGCTCCTTCACAAACTTACTGATTCAGCCCACACAAGTTTGGGTGATATCAGCAACTCCTACACCCGTCTAGGAGTAGACACTCTAAGAGTAACAGATGATGCAGCAACAATCTCTTGGAGGAACCTTTGCTCGTGCTCAAAGCTCACAAACTCACTCGGACTAACCCTTAGGCTTTTGGCTCTTGTTGAGTGGTTGGAGGCTTTGCAACGGTCGTATATGATTCACTGGTTTGAGCAAGGTTGAGGACGAAGTCCTCCCCTGGTCCCCTATATATAGGGTCCTCAGGCACCTAACCGTTACCCTGTTGCCACGTAGGATTAAGTGAACCACCGGTGTCAGCCACCGGTGACACAGCTACACACTATGCCCAACTGCACCCGGCTCAGGCAGACCAACACCTGTGTCATCGGCGGCACACACAGGTGAACCCTTATCTGATAGCCGCACTACTCAGCCCGATCCTGGCACATGACATGCCCTCAGCATACGTCAAACTCTAATACCTATAAGGAGAGAACCTCCGACAGACTTCTGACACATCAGACCGCCTATCGCAGTGCAGGTACTTTAGCATTTTCAAGCTCTCCCCTGGTACAGAGATGTACCTGAGTCATAGAGTGGAAGACCACCTGTGACACAGCTGTGTCACACAGGTGCCTAAAGCTCTAGTGTTTTCACTGTTAGCACTACAGAGCACTAACACAAAACAGCTTCATACTTTGTGCAAAGCTATTGACACAGGACAATTGACCTCAAAGCATCAATGCCCTTGACCAACACTCTGAGCAATGAGCAAGGTTCCCTTGGATAACTGCTACTGTTTCACCCCTCTTGATAGTACGGGTGATTCCTATGGACTCAAAGAAACTAGCAAATCTAGACTTTACCTGCCACCAACTGAAGTCACGGCCCTTGACGCATCAAGCCACCATCACCTTGCTTGCAGCTCCTTGCACAGCACCGGCTTCCTCTCAGCTGTGACACAGCTGCCTAGCACAGCCATCTCTTTGTCCTTGAAACCACCTTCTACCCTTTTTGGTGATCATCTTTCACTGGATAACCCTTCTTCATGAAACCTGTAAACTCTGCTTACACTCAATGTAAACATTAGATTCCAGTTTAAGTTGTCATTAACCATCAAAACCATATTAGGGTCTAGATGATCTTTCACCCCCGCCTGGGCCTCCCCTCCTCTCGGCCTGCTCGGTCTCCCCCTCTCTCCCCGACTGGGCCGGTGGTCCATTTCCCTCACCCCGGCCTAGCCCGCCTTACTCCCCTTCCCCGTCCCTCTTTCCCTCGCCTCGGCCCGCCTCGGCCTGCCCCGCCCCCAACCCTATCTCCCTCGCTGCCTCGCCCTTATCTGCCCCGCCACTGCCAGCAGCTCGCCACCGAGCTGCTTGCTGTGGCAAGTAGCCGGCCTCCCCCTCGCCACCTCCTGCTTCGGAGTTCCCGCCGGCCCCCCTATTTCTTCCCCCTCGGACAGAGCCCCCCTTCTCGTCTCTCTCTCTCTCTCTCTCGGCCTCTCTCCCTCTCCCATGCGCTCCCGCCACCCCCGCCACTGACGACGTCCACCCGCCTCGGTCTGTCGCCTCCGCCCCGACAGCCCCGCCACCTCGGAGCCGCTTCGCCGCCACCCCAACGCCCTCCCCGAGCCCCGCTACCCCGGAGCCTTGCCACCCCGAGCCCCCAACGCCTCCTCCCGAGCCAAACCCCACCGCCAGAGCCTCCCCGTTCACCTTGCCGCGCCCTTGCGCCGCCGCCGAGCCTCCCCGTGCCTCGTCGCTGCCGACAATGCCGACCGGTCGAACTGGCCGTGGCGCCCAAGCTCACCGAGCCCACCGACCGGATCCCGGCTCCTTAATGGGGGCATTAATTGCCCCTTAATTATGTCTTTATGTCATTAAGACATAATTAACGTAGTTAATTATTAAACCGATGCATTAATGAGGGCATTAATGCCCCTCAATTATGTCGTTAAGGCATAATTACCGTGATTAATTAGTAAAATGACACATTAATGAGGGCACTTATGGCTAAGTGTAATTAATATATGTAATTAATGCTAATCCCTATTAATTACTGTTCGGGCATCATTAATGCTAATGATTGGTAATTAATTCTAATCCCACAGATTAGTGACTACAATTATTAGCTAAACAGTGCTATAAATGAGGTATTTAATTCTATCTCTATGACAACTGGATCCCACACATCATAATTAAGAAAAAGATAAAAGGAAATATGAAATATATGACAAGTGTGCTCCACTTGTCATTGACTCGGTCAACTTTGACCAGAGTTGACCATGGGGCCCACATTTCATTCTCTGAGGCTAAAATTTAGGTAAGTAATAAAAATACTTATTATTTAATACTATTTATTTTTACTGAGAAAAATACAAAAAGGTATTAAAATGATTAAATCTTAGAAAAATCATAGTAAATCCATTTTTAATTAGAAAAATACGAACAATATATCAAAATGTTCAGAAAAATGAGATCTACCTAAGTATATCATTTTTATACATGTTTGCATTTTAGAAAAAAGATGTAAATGGCTAAAAACTCAAATTAGGGTTTTCCGATTAGCCAAAGGTCGTCGGATCGCGCTATCTCGAGCGTCCGGACTCCGATTAAATCGATTCCACTTGCATTAGTATTCATTTTGAATCCTCTATGCCATGGCATGCATTTCATATCCTGTTGATGTTCATCATTGTGATATTTATTATTGCATTTCTTTTTTCTGGTGTTTTCATTCTTCTCGATAGAGCCGGAGGATTCCGAAGCGTATAATCCTGAGCAGGGACAAGACTTAATAGTCAAACCGCAAAGCAAGCAACCCTTTGAACATTTTGCGACCATCCTACTATTTGTAAATTATTAATTGTTTCCACAACCCTATCGCATGCGTTGAACTTATATTTTCTGTTAAGTACTAGCTTTATTCCTTGCATAACTTACTTTATCGCTCTATCAACACCACCACACCCCAACCTATTTAGAGTAGTATAGTTGTTGCTTCTAAATTACTTATATGGTTAACGATGCTTAGACATGCTTAGACTTATAGAAGTCATAATTCCTTGGATGGCAGACAAAACACAACACTCTTAACTAATGAACTTAATTAATAATGATCGGGCTTAGACGAGAGACCATGGCTGGGAGCATGGTGGATTGTCTCGTTTTTCCTACAAGGACCGGTTCCCGGTGTCCTTTTGAGCCAAGATTTGTATACTTCTACACGGGTGGTATAATGGGCCACCCACGACTGAATAATTTGTCTAGACTTGAGTTATGAGCTGCATAGTTTGCCATTTCCATTTGCTGGGTGAGTAAAAAATGATGTGATGTGGTGCCTCAATATAAAGGTTACACACGGTCCGGGACCAGGGATGTATCACCTGCTACAACTTTTGAGACCGTGTCGGGGTACCGACCGGACTGGTGTACACGGATTAACCCATTAGGACGGCTCATACTTAAGTCGAAAACATTGTAAAGGTCGTGTTCGATCACCCTCTGCTAACACACCTCGTGAAGTGTGTCTTCGGCCTAGCATTAAGAGTCGATCGATACGTGTAGGTAAAGATATACACCCCTACAGGGTTTGAATTATTCGAATAGCCGTGTTCGCGGTTATGGACAACTTGGTAAGAATCCACATCGAATTAGACAATTACAACATTACCTTAAAATATGGCAACTCTAAGGCCGAGGAGTTAGTGATTGCTTCCTCCCTGGTGGTTGAGGAAGAATCAAGAGTTTAGGTGTACAGTGGTCTGCAATAGATTTCATCGTGAAGATTCGACTTATCTCCTTTAAAAGTAATCTAGTAGTCGAGTTTCATCCTAATTAAAGAATATTATCGAAAGAATAATCAGCTTTCCACAAAATAGTCCACAAATACCTCTTATTGAAACATGTTGCATCTATTACTAAATTCCCTTGTAAGTCTTGCGGAGTACAATTTTTGTACTCACCTTGTAGTTATTGATAATTTTGTGCAGAGGAAATCATCCCCTCAACGGATGGTTTCTATGTAGAGATCGACGCCCACGACGACTAGTCACTGGGAATCCCAGGCAGTGGTCCTGCCCAGGGTTCGGCAGCTTGGTTTGTTTTGCTGCCATCTTTTGGCCCTACTTTTTGGCTTCTTAGCCATGTTAAGCTTTCCGCTGTGTAATGGACTCTTTGTGTCAATTATGTTGTTAAGTTTTAAGAACAACTACTATTATTGCAATTTCAGTCGTAGAATTGCTGTTGTGATACTTGTTTGTTCTCACCTGCCTCATGTGTCTTGCGTGCATGTTGTTGAAGCACATGGTGCGGGTAAGATTTTAGAGTCTATATCATAGAATTGTTAAATCACCCATGTGAAGTGACTCTTCCACTGAGAGTTTGGGAACTATATCATCCTACTCCAGCTGAGTATTAATTTACCGAGACGAGTTTGGGATTGATGTTCCGGCTCAGTGAGAAAAGAGTGAGGAGACCATATCATCCTACTTAATCTGTGCATTAGTTTGCCGGAGCAAGTTCAAAGTTGACTCTCGGGCTATTCGAAGCCATATCACTCCACTCCTCTTGGAATTGATACCCAAGGGTTGAGGTCAGGGTTGACGTTTCGACTTAGCAGGTGATTTCACTTAGGATTCTCTGTTATGGATTTTGGATCCCGACAACCAAGAACGGCGGTAGCTACTTCGGCTTGGAGGCTAGCGGCCGACAGGTCAGGGGTAAGGGCGGCGGTGCTGGGGGCGACGGATGCCGGTGCTGGGGGCGAGGGCGTCGGCGTCGGGGGCCTACGTCGGGGGCGAGGGAGCGAGGGACGCGGGTGCTCGGGGGCCGGCAGTCAAGGCGAGGCGGCAGCGGGTGCTCAGGGGCCGGCGGCCGGGGGCGACGGAAGCGGCAGTGGGAGCTAGATGTGGGGGCGGCGGCGAGATGTGGGGGGCGAGGGGAGCAGCGGAGGGAGCCCCGGCCGGCCGGATCTTGGCAGCGAGGCCGGCGCTCGGGGCGGGGCGACGGGATCTAGGCAGCGGCGGGTGATGGATCCGCTCGGGCAGAGGTGGGCGAGCGGATACAGGCGGCGGGCGGAGGTGGGGAGGAGCGGCGGCGGCGTCCCTTGTGCGGCGGCGGAGGCGTGGGCCGGGGAGGCGGGGGAGGGAGGGTCGGGGGCAGCGGGCGCGGCTACTCGGGGGCTGGGGATGCAGCAGCAGCGGCTAACCTTAATTTTCCATGGCTTCAGTGAGAGAGCACGGGAGAGATGGGTGAGAGGTGCGGGTGGGGAGGAAAATGAGAAAATTTGTGAAGGACTTCTAGTTTATATATGTAGTGGCAATTCGGTGTAATTAAATGACGAAGTTGGTGTGTGACAAACTGATGGAGTGTGAAAAAACTGGTATTTTAGTGCTTTTCTAATCAAGTATAAATTAAAAAATTGCTTCTCAGAAACTTATTTAGGAAATAAGATGTTTATTTAGACTTGTACTTTAGCCCGAACAAAGTCTCCCACGACCCGAGCAAAACCATCCAGAACCGGCAGCAAAGTCGGCAACACGCTCCTACAATACAATCAGAACTGGACAAGGATAGAAGGAAAAAGACGACAAGAAAAAAGAAGTCGCCGCTTCGTGGGTAGCGCGCTCCTCGTCTGCCGGCAAGCAAACACAAAAACGCGAAAGGTTGCGGGAGGCGAGGATCGAGGGCAACGTGGCCCGTCTTCGCCTTTGCTTCACTTCCTCCCCACGCGGGCGCGGGGCCAGGCGGTGGTATAAAATGAGCGCGAGATCCAGATCTGAGCCGAAGCGCCCGACCCCCACCCTGCTCTCCCTCACCCTCGACGCCGCGCTCCTCCGCGTCGCCCACCTCCACGACCTCTCCCGCCTCCCTGACCACCTCCTCGTCGACCTCTTCCGTGTAGGTACCCTCGGATCGAATCTCCAATCACTATCCGCTATTTACTCGGTAGTAATCACCGATCAGTGTGTGCTGTGTTGTGCCGCTTACTGCCCTATTTTGGGGTTGATTTGTTCTAGTCTTGGGTTTGAGCCTGTGTTGGATTTGGGCGTGTTCGTCGTCTTGCCGTTGCGATGTGTCTGGTCTGTGGTGGTGCCTGTCAATGATTTGTTCGGATCACCTGTTCTGTGATCGCGCAAAGTGTTTACTTGTTGTCAGATGAGGTGATGTTTAGTCATCTTCTAGAGACTAGACTAGAATGCATCGTCTAGAGGAGACCAGAATGCGCGTTTTGGTCCGATGCTGCATTGATTTTGTTACCGATAAATACGTGTCTGGCCAATTAATTGGTCGCGAAAGAGTTGGGTAGTGCCTTATGTCTGGTCTGTTGAAATACTCCACGGATAGCTGTCTCGCAATTATTCAAATCGACCTACTATTAGGGTAGTAAGCAATTTTAACTTAATAATGCTTGGATATGGGGGAGACTAGATGATTTATATGCTTGATGTCTTGAGGGGGTTGAGTGATGTCTTATTTGTCAATTTGAAATTTGTTTTTGATGGTGCAATTTTATGCGAGGGATAGAACTGAAATTGTCATCACCTGCACTCCTGTAGTCTATTTTTGGTGTTGGTAATCTCTGATGACGTTTTGTTGGCAGAGAACTCTTAGTGCTGGTAAGCTGACAGAGAAAGTTCTCAAGTTGTTTCTGGCAACCGACTGCGAGGAAATCGTCTTGCTTGTTCAGCTTCTCAACATTAAGCCACCACTTGTACCGGTCCTTCCCACAAGTATGTCTTTTATCTGTTTGCCATCTGCCTGTTCGATTGTTATGTCAAAAGAATGCCACTTTCTTACTCAGTATCCTCTTGTTTGTAGGGTGCTCTGAGAAGTTCTAGAACTGCTGCTGCTTAAATCAGCCTGATTGGCTGCGAATATGTCTTTGGAAGTTCAAGATAGCGAGGTTGACATTGTGATTGCAGCACTCCAGCCCAACCTGACCACTTTCTTTGAGGCATGGCAGCCATTTTTCTCCCGATTCCACATCATTATTGTCAAAGATCCAGACATGGCAGCAGATCTTCAAATCCCTTCAGGTTTTGATCACAAGGTTTACACAAAGTCAGACATTGAAAGGGTGCTTGATGCCACATCTATCAACTTCTCTGGCCATTCATGCCGTTACTTTGGGTACCTTGTCTCACGTAAGAAGTATGTCATCTCAATTGACGACAATTGCCTCCCAGCTAAGGACAGTGGCGGGATGACTGTTGATGCTGTTACACAGCATATGTCCAATTTGAAGACGCCTGCTACACCTTTCTTCTTCAACACACTATATGATCCATACCGCAAGGGGGCTGACTTTGTCCGTGGATACCCATTTAGCTTGCGTGAGGGGGTTGAATGCATGCTCTCATGTGGGCTGTGGCTGCACAATGCGGACTACGACCCAATGACACATGTTGTGAAGCGAAACCAACGCAACACAAACTACGTGGATGCTGTGATGACAGTTCCGCTTGGTGCGATGATGCCTGTGAGTGGGATAAATATCGCATTCAATCGTGAGGTTCTGGGGCCTGTAATGTTCCCTGGCCTGCGGATACGCAGGGAAGGGAAGCACAGATGGGATACCCTTGAAGACATATGGAATGGTTTGTGTGCTAAAGTAGTATGTGACCGCTTAGGTTATGGCGTGAAGACCGGACTGCCTTATGTGATGAGAAGTGATGCAGAGGCAGGTAAAGCCCTGGAGAGCCTGAAAGAATGGGAAGGGGTGAAAGTCATGGATGATGTTCTTCCCTTCTTCCAGTCAGTCAAGCTACCGAGGACTGCAGTTACTGTTGAAGACTGTGTTAAGGAGCTAGCCAGCATTGTCAGGGAGAAATTGGCACCGCAGAATGCAATCTTCGCCAAAGCTGCTGATGCAATGGAGGAATGGACTAATATCTGGAAATCTCACGGAGCTCAGAATGCGTAGTGCTGGAATGCGGCTATTTATGTTTCAAGTATACCTAATTGTTTTGAGATTTTAAATTTGGATATGCACTGGCATGAAACTGAATAACGTTCCTGTATGATGGGAATTTGTGATGTAGTGATGAAGCGTACGGTTGTGTACACTCAAGAACTGTGTACCGATCAATAGACTTAAATGATTTGCAAGGATTGTCCTGTCGCACCTCTTTTTTCCTCTTGGCAAGAGATATTTCATCCATGTTGCTGAGACTTGTGGTATTTGATCCATGTTTCTTTGTTTTATTTACCATATATACCTTTGCCCTACCACGCTAGAATATGCTCTTCGAGGAGTTGTAATAGCTGCTAACCCGCAATATCATCGATGATCCATCTTGACGGACGGATGCACTGATCGTTGTGCATGCGTTGAGGCTATAAAGCCCTGTTTTGAACGTGGTAAACTTTCCTTGCTGGAATTAAATTGTTTCATGTATAATTCCTACAGGCTAAACAGGGCATAAATAGGGACATGCTACTTATGGAATTCATTCTTTACCGTCCCCAAAGCAGGCGATGGACAAGACACCTGAACCACACCGAGCCGCACACTTGGCAAAATTTTACTAACAGAAGATGCCAACACAAATAAGTCTACACCAGCTGTTCTATGGAAATTTAGACAGGTAATTTACAACAATTTGACTAACAGTACACTAAGTATAAACAACCATGGAGGGATTTACAAAACCCATTTGTATCTTGCACCGGAACGTCGAACCTTTCTCCCGATAAAAGAGGGACCAGGTGCAACAGGCAGTCTGGTGCTCATGACAAGGGAAATCACAGTTGGCAAAAGAAAAAAAGAACTTTTCCTCTAGGGCAAACATGTACAACTTGCGAGGAAAAATACATGATGGCCGAAATCACAAGACCGTATTAATATGCAGTGCTTTCAACAATGAGGTGGCCATTTGTTTGACCAACACTTGTTGACCACCGCGTTGCCCATCCCTGCGTTCTTCGATGAGGTTTTGTAGCTTTTGGGGAAGGTCATTCTCCACTATGAGCTGCTTTGGTCGAGGATGGTGCTCATAGACAACCTGGAAATATATGCATACAATCACACAAAACTTCACAAATTTCGGATTGTACATCTACATGAAACATTTCACTGTTATCTAGCAACCTGAAAATCCTGAAATTTTCGGCCTATTTGAACACTGCTAGTACTTGATATATAGAACCATTTAACCATGAAAGCAAAAAGAGTAAACAACAAACCTTTATTAGTTTCAGCAGAGTCAAGCGGGCAATAGCTTCTCGATGGTCAAGCCTTGCAATAAGCAATGTTGTCAAACCATTGGTGGCTATTGCAGTATTAATCCGAGCAGATTTCCTGCATAAAATGGCGTCTATCAATTCTCTGTCATTATAGAAGAGATAACATCAAACAGGAAAGGCCACCCTCTGTTCTTACGTGATTATCTTGAGGAAAGCATCCAATATATGGACAAAATATTGTTCTGGGCAGTCTTGGAAAAACTTCACTAATTTCTGAATGGCCTCTTTCTTCAACAAGGCTTGTTCTACTTTTTTGTGATCATTGTCATGAGCCAAGCAAACAGCAATAGAATCTAAAGCCGTACATGCCCATGCATCATCCTCCAACAAGTTTAAATACACATCCAACCCTCCATGAGCCCTCAACTGCTCTCTGGAGTTGCGAGAAGCGTGAGCCATATCACACAGCAGAGGCAAAGCATACTGCCTCAGCGGTGAGTCTGACATGACAAAGTTCATCAAGTGAGGGATGATCCCATTTTCAGCCGCTTGTTCCTGTCTTCTTTTATTGATCTTACAAAGGTTGAAGAGAGCATTGAGGACCTAAATAAAGAAATGAAGAGGTGGTTATGATGTGCAGTTGTGCACAGAAACTTACAACAGACGGCAAATTATGTACTTCTCCTGATTCAATAACCAATGGCCATGATTCCATTTCACATTTTTTTGACTCAAATACCAAATTGTAGTGTAACACCCAAAAAGTACGGCACGATAGTCATCATGCAGACAGCATCATTCTGTGATGTTAAGTTGTTAAGCATCTTTACCAAAATAGTCAGGAATGATGGTTTAATCCATTCATTTTCAGTCTAGTTCATAATGATATGGCAGGCTAGCAACTAAGTATAGTATAGGTACTTTGTACTACTCAGGAGGAGCAAATTTTGACTAAAACCACGATTGAACATAAACTCACTCTAGAAAAATGAGAAAAAAAACTTTTACAACATGATGAAACACGATTTGGAAAAACAACTAAAAGAGTGAGAATATTTTAACTCCATGCAAAGCAGTAAGAAATAATGGCAGACTATCTGGCTAAAAAACAAATGGTCAAATTTTGGCCAACTAAGCATGTTTAAGCACACAGAAAAAAAAAGGTCTTTAAAAATAAGTGACACACCTCGCTATGTATTTGAAAAACTAGAGGTCCATCACGAAGTTCAAGAATTGGTATCAGATGCTTGATAGCATCTGTGCGTTGAAGTGTCTCTAAACAATTAGGATCACCTGACAAATGATTAATGCACCGAAGAATCTGCAGAAAAAGGACAAATGGTTCCAGAGCAGCAAACAGAAAACACAAACAAATCAGTCACCTGAACAAGTTGCTAGCAGAAACAGTTAGTAAAAAGCTTCAAGCTTTACCTTCAGAAGGATAGGAGATTCTATCTTGTTGAACATCTGGAAAAGTCGTGCAAGAAGGCTTTGGCTAGACATGAGAGACTTTACAACAGTGTCTGCTTGTGCAAACTCCAAAAGAAGATCTGCCACTTTGTCAAGATACTCGCGTGCCACATCAGCACTCATGGAAACCATTTGAGCTAATAGACCAGATGAAGTTGTGCTTCCTGGTAGTCTTGCATTGAGCACTCCTGATCCAGATAACACACCAGATGCTGTCTGTGATGCTGCTCCGGATGTTGATGCTCCCTCATTGGAAGCTGTTGGACCGGATGATGGTGCGTACTTCATACTTGGAACTCTATTTGAAGCTTTTATATTAGAATCAACGTTACCATTCTCTCTTCCCTGTCTTGAGACCTCTGCACGAAATTCAAAGAGCATTTAGCACATAAAGTTTGTACTCTCACATCAAACCACTTCCGCACTAACATACACCGTATTTGATAGTCCATCATACTGGTAAGAAACAAAATACTAACAAAATATAAAAAGGAAGTGGATAGTTGTTCACTCCTCTCAAATTATAAAAAGGCAGTGGATAGTTGTTCACTCCTCAGTATAACTATTCAGAGCGCTGCTATGGGGTGCTATACTGTCAGAATCGATACTGAAAGTATAGCAACGGTCGTGAAGGTTGAAATCTGACTCTGACGCTGTATGCTTCATTCCCCAACAAATAGAACAATACAATCTAATGAAGGTACTAATAGTAATGTCACCAGGGACTTCTATATAAACGAAGTTTCAGATTACCAAAACTTAGTCTGCATTTTGAAATACTGGATAATTTACAAAATTCAGCAGCAGGGGATTAGTTGAAGCAAGGTGCCCAATGGACAGAGATAGTGAGCAGGACAGTGGCAACTGATCCTTGCCCTGCTGTGATTGTCTTGGTTTGGATTACTGTAACTTCTGGAGGGTCCTACTCCTTTCATGTCTCTTCTGGTTGCATTTAACTATGCCACTCTTCCCTTTTTTCTAAGTCTCTATTCTGCCCTTTTTTAATTCATTAATGCCAACCAGGGTACACAGTTCCAGCAGAACCGGCTGGTCCTGAAATTTTTTCCTGGTGGGTGGCAGGAGCTCAATAACATCTGGAATCAGGGTATCTCCATGTTGGTTTGCATGGATTGTAGAGTTTACTAATGATACAAGATAACCCTAAGAAGAACCAAAGGAAAAGGAAATAAAAATCAGGCAAGACAACAAAAAATTGGATTCTGCCTTCTGGCCAAGTTCTTTTTTTTAACCGTATTGATCAACCCTGATGACAAAATTGTGTTGGATGGTCATAATTTGAACTCTTTTGCCTGTTTCCTAAAATGTAAACAGGGGAACTTTCCCTCTGTAAAAAAAGGATGGCAGCAACTAGCACGCGACCGGATGCACCGCACATGTTGTCATCTTCAACCTCAAGCAACGCGCTAGGCATCTCCCCCCCCCTCCCGCCGCCCCCTCCTCTAGCACCCGCAGCCAGTAGCGAGCTAGCCACCTTGCTACCTCACGCTGGTCATGTTGCCGCCACCCAACCAAACGTTCAGCAAACCTTCGCGTCAAGCTGTGCACTGCCCTCCGCAGCCATCACCTCCCCCTTTCCAAGCCCATCCCTAAACCCCATGAACCCTAACCCTAACACCTCACAGCTCGACAGAGGTCGGGAAGGAGGGGAGAAGCAGAGAAGTAGCAGAGCCACGAGGTATAGGAGCGAGAAGCAATAGCAGAGCCACGATAAGATATTTCCAAATAAAGGATTAGTGAAACCTTAGATGCAAACATAAAAATTATCAATCATCAATTTGTGAAGTTTTTTATGGCCTACTATGAGATTACTATACCTAAAGGAAGCAACCACAAGACAAGAAATCAAGAATATGACGGAACGGAAAAAAAAGGAATGTACAAAATGGTTATTGTATTACAGCAAAACTCTAGAAAAGGGGAAATGTTTGGAAAGAGAAGTCTGGGACATAAAAATAATCTGTAGTGACAGGAACATAGCACAATGCAGACAGATTACTTATATTCTGGGAACTAAATTTAAGAACTGGAATTAAGTGCATACCAGCAAATTCTGCCATTAGCAAGTCAAGTTCACCATTTGTTTTCCTCTCTGTTGAAGCATGTAATAATGGCAAAATACTTTCATGTTTTTCTAGTCCAGATAAGTGGCGAACATAATCAAGTTGTCCAGATACATGCCGAGAGGGTGGTTCTTTCTCCAACAAACTCAGTAGAGGCCGGATTTGATCATTCTGACCACTACCATGTCCATTTGATACTAGTTCTATATGCTTTGGAGATCTGTCTGTTGATGACCTTCCTGCCAAAACACTAAGCCTTTGTAGCCTAACCAGGTCATTATCATTTCTCTCCATGTGACCAGCAGCAATTATATCGTTGAACCTAGGAGATGCTGAAGGATCCAATAAGATATGATGCTTATCTGCATCTGCTTGTATAGACTGCAAGGAACCAGATGAATGGTGATGATCCAGCCTCCCTTTAGAAATTTCTAGCATTGCTGGATCTAATTGGCCAGATTTTCGTCGGGGGGTGGAACCATTCTGTGTTACCGAAGTACCTGACCCTGAGATGGAAGCAAATCTTGTAGCTTCATTCAAGCTATGGAGAGTATTAACTAGCCTAAGAAGTATCCCATTTTTCGCCGCTATACGGCAAAAGTCATTTCTCGGAGTTGAATGCTGAAGCTTGAAAACCTGCCAGATGCCATCGATTGCAAGATGAACCATTTCCCTGCTAATTTAAAATATAATGGGATATATTAATTAGAAAAAAAGAATTTAATAGTACGAAAGGATACACTGGAAAAATATAAAGGAAATGTTTAAGACAACATTGTACGACCTTACCTGAATTTTGCATAATCAGGCTCCAAAAAACTCACCAATACAGGGATCCCTTGGCATGCAATGAACATTTGCAATGTCAAGGTGCTGGAGATGGAAAACTGACAATTAGCACCAAAACCTTTTATTCTTTTGACTTCCATTCAAATATAGTTAGACACCATTAACTATGCAGAGAAAACAAACCTAGCCTGGCAAAGCTGCTGAAGAAAAAAGGATGCTTGCATCCGGACTTCCTTTGCACGATCTGGCACAGCAAAATTCATCACCACTGGTATCTGCAATTGAATTTTAAATATCAATTATCTATCCATGTAGTCAACAGAATTATAGGTCATAAATTGCTGTGGTTCTGGAACAATAGTCTCACAAGGCCAACAAGACAAGCATTTTCTAGGAAGCCTGTATTATCTTTTACAATGTAGTTGATGAGTTGCAGAACACAGCATATAATCTGCAGAAAATAAACAGTCAACTTTTCAGTGTAAAGACCAGCAAAAAGATTTCCTAAAACAAAAGTATAACTTCATACACGGTTTTTGGGAAGTTCAAGAAGTTCCATCAGCGGAAGGAAACCGTTCTGTGACACATATATCTGTTTTTGCTCAGGCCGGTGAGTGAAGAACAACATAAGCTTTTGGCATGCTGACAATATTACTTCTTCACTTTCCCCGGGCTTCAGCTGTGATACTATTTTGCTATATTCCACAGACTGCAAAAATAGGCAACAGAAATTACTTCATGGTCAAGACATTATAACAACTACAAATTTATCAAAACCAAACTAATAGAAAGTACTGCAAATGCAAGACATTTGCACTTAAAATGCTTTGGAGAACAACATTTCTATGTTTAAACAATTAACATCTAAAATGGTATGTAAATTTGTAGCCAAACAGTTGATCGCTGCCAAGGACCAAGGTCCAAAATTAGTTCCACTTTTCAGTTGCTACTGAAGGTGGACACTTTACCATATGTAAAAATCTAAAACAATGAAAATGCTCTTAATAAATAAATGCAGACATCTTTTGCCAAATATATCACAGCTCTAGCACATGGCACACCTGTAAAGGGAAAAGGTTTTCTCCTGGAATGTTGTCGTGAAATTCCTGTAAAAAGTTTAGTGATATATCAGGTCAGAGTTACAATCATCAGAATTTCATCTATTTTTCATATTTTCAAAGGAGGGAAAGTAGAACACATAGTAGTAAGAGCAAATACCGCTCCATCAAGATCGTCTTCCCTAAAATGCATGACATATTGAAGAAGTTTCCCACCATTCATGGGCTCAGTATCATTTTCCTTTTGCTTCTGTGCCATCCTAGCCTTGAGTTTCTTTGCAAGGTCATTTTGTTGACCATTATACTGAAGCTCTTGGGCAATAGTGGATGTTGAAGCTTCAGCCCCGTGATCTCCTCGCTTGTCAATTGGGAATAAATCATCGAAGGAGGCATCTCCAGGTGTATCACTGAATCTACTTAGTCCATTAGCTCCCTCAACACCTGAAGATTTAGCCTCCTGTAAAGACATGATATAAATGAATGTCATAAATAATAACAATCAGCACTCTTGACCAAGAAAGCAGTAGCCTTTCTTTATGTGCAAGGCCTAATTACCGTACAGGAAGTTCTCACCTTATGGAAGTTGATATTCTGTCTCCCGGCCTGGAAGGAGAAAGCATCATCATCCTCAAAACTTGAACCGTCTTTACTTTCAATCTCTAAATTTTTAATGTCACCCTTTCTTGATTCTTGGCTGTTTCTAGCTACCTTACTTGGCGGACCATCTTGCGATAGTTCATGTGTCATTACTTTACCATTTAAATCACTAACTCCAGAAGAAGATTCCAATGATAGCTTTTCATGAAAAACTAATGTAGGATCTTTAGTGAGAACCACATTATCTTTCATAAGTTCCATACTGTTTGTACTACTGCTTTCAGTAGGTTTTAACTTTCCATCATGAAGCTCGTCGGATTTACCTTGTCCGGCAGATTCAGAAACCAGTTCTTTTGTTCCATCCTCCTAGGACAATATTGTTTCAAAAAAATTAATATACTGAGGTCCTAATAATCTTGTAGGTCCACCACAAGACTTTGGACTGATTCCATGCTATGAAATGAACACGGTGGGAAGAGAACCCTGGAAAGCTTACATGTTCAATGTCAAAAGCAACAGGTGTTTCTGTACCTCCTGGTGGGCCAGAAAACCCGGAGTGATCATCACCACTTGGGACTTCATCATCCTCATCGATATGCCTTGTTGTACCAACAAATCATGGATTTGTTAGTACTCTATCAAGATCACTTTTGAAAGATAGTTCAAATAATGTTGGTAACAGTTCTGTGGACAATTAATATTGTTGAGATTTACAAATCATACATTTGTGGGAGTTGATTGCCATACAGCTATACTTGTTAATATACTATACTACAAAGCATGAAAAAAAAATCAATGAGAAAGATAACAATCAGAATGAGCAGAAAACAAACATATTCAATATGAAGCAATGCAAGGCGTGTTTGTTAGAAAGAAAAAAATAATTAAAAAGGTGCAACTTGCATATGCTTCTTAGCCAGTCACCACTTTGAACAAATATAGGCAAGAATACAGAAACTTATTCATATATCTAGTACATAAAAAGACGGAGAATTTAAATATCAAAAGTTTCAACGGCAGGCAAAAGTTCAGAATATATCAGTTTAAAGGTCAAGTTAAACATCTCTTGTAGGAAAGTTGCATCCAAAATTAAATCAAGTCCACTAGTTCTGCAAGTTAACCTCTGGACACTTGTTCACATCCCAATCACTGAACAAATAATAATACAAACTACCAAACAACCATGAACTATTTTATTTCATGAACTTAGCAATGCTTGAAGAAAATGGCCAGTACAGGTTCACTCTGCAGACCATACTCTAAATTAAGAGACTGAAAAAGGTAAAATTCTGGAGCTATGGTTTCATGATGTTTGTACTTTTCTAGCTTGTATTATTGGCTTGTCAAACTATTTCACTGTCACTGATAACAATAGAAAAATGATCCCGTAAATTTGATCTACCTCACTGATGGAACAGGCTGTCGGAGAGATGGCGAGGTTCGTTTCGAGCCTTGCAGCCATGGGTGCATCAATAATGTCTTTGCATCAGGTCGTTGTATTGCATCCTACAAGTGCTTCTTGAATTCAGAACAACAAGCAATCAGAAAAAAATTGAGTCCTCTAAAAATAGCAACGAGAAACAACAAAGAACCTTTTGAAAACATTGCCGGAGAAAATCAGTAACCTCAGGAGAGAATCCTTCTGGTATTGGTGGATGCACGTCCTGCGTTACATGAGTAAAAGAATTTTATGTACTATGCACTCGTAGCTGAATGAATGGTGACTTCTGAAGATGTAAGAGCAGAGGTGAAATAGGCAAATAGCTGCAAGTAATCGACCTGAACAATACGAAACAGTGCAGGCATGGGCTGGAGTTCATAATACGGTGGGGCACATGTGAGTAGCTCAATAACAGTGCAACCAACACTCCAGATATCCGATGCGGCACAAACGCCAGACATTTCAATGACCTAATGCAGAAAAGAAGTGACGAAGAAAAGTCAAAATATCATGATATAATATTCAGTTAGCAAGAAATGCAAATCTATCGGAACCTCAATCGGCAGTTATAACTGCTACCTACTAGCATCTTGCAAGAGTAAGTATTGTTAAGAATTACAAGATTCAATTAATTTTGGCTGCTAACGCTTGGTGTGATGCTATCATGTTGGTAGTATTGATTATCTGTTATAATATAATATTCCCGACGCTGACAGTACTCTGTGCAATTTAGGAATTTAACCCACTCGAATTGTCCTGGAGCAGATCTGGTGGATAAAATCTTATTTTTGCAGCACACATTTCCTCGTGAATTTAACCCACTATCACCATCATGAGAAAAATGGTAGTGTAAATCACATGAGTCATCTGCCACACTGGCATAATTAAGTTCCTTGAACTCATAGTCACAGTATCAACACACTCTTCCAAACCAAAAAAGGATGAATAGCAAATTTTTATCAATGCTTTTCAGACAAATTTTTTTTCCTAACGTGATAATACAACTTGATAAATTAAAACAAACTAATGGTTATATTAATTGTACTAATGCTTCAAATTTGATGTTCAGGGTCCAATGGAACATAACAGCCCCTTTAAGACAATGAACAGTAACATAAAAAACAAAAGTTAAGGAACTAATCCAGTACGTCAGTGCACCTAACAGAAAAATAAATCAGCAAGAACGAACAGAAGTGAAGAGAATTAGCAGACCTCAGGAGCCATCCAGTATGGAGTTCCAACCACTGAATGTGTGTTGACATCGGCTTCAGTTAATTTAGTAGCAACTCCAAAATCAGCAAGTTTAACAAGGCCCTAAACAGAGAGTGTATACAAATGAGAGCATGTAGAGGAAAAAATAAGTAACATGATTCTAGCAAAATCTGAATTTTGCCCTTGGTCATGCATTATAGTAAGTGTAGATTTCAAGTTTAGACATGGGCTACATCAATCATACTAAATATCCTTGTGCATAATATCAGAAGCTAACTAGTTGTATGGTATTTATTCTACATCAAGGAAACATGTTGTACGTTCAGAATATACTAAAACGTAGCTTGAGAATCAACAAATGTTGGATTTGTCAATTTTTGTTACTATTCAAAACATCATGAGTGGATAACCGTATCAGCTCATATATTAGATGATTGTACATTTGCTTCGCGGCCCAAAAAAAGCCTGGTAGGCTATTATTTTCAATAAGTTCATCCAGGATGCCCTTTCTTACCTTTCCTTTGCATTTTTTTTTAGAGAATCCATTTTTTTATTTTCTTATGAACAGAAAGTTTATGCGAAAGATGGATTTAAACATACTACTGAAAATATCTTTTCCAAAACTGTTAAAAGATGTCATCTTCCTTCCACAAATTTCCATTATTAGATGTTAAAAGATATTATCAGTCCCGTGCCCCTGGGTTCAGTTATCAGAAGTCACGATAAAGAAAAACCATAGGCAAGTATGCATCTGATACAGCCACGTACCTCTTTGGTGGTTAATATATTTGCACCCTTGATATCTCTATGTATGACACCTTGCTCATGCAGATAAACAAGACCTTCCAGCACCTGGTCACATATGTAAAAGTTAGAATCAGACATAGAAAAAACGGGAAGTCACAGTAATCACCATATATTCACCTGAGCAATGTAGACAGCTGCCAATGTTTCAGGAAATGGTCCAAATTTATTAGGCTTGATAATATTAGCAAGTGAGCCATTCTCCACATACCTGCAATTATCCCACCAGTATCAGAACTTCCATTCTAAAAATTACTAATAGTTATGCATCTACTTCATATCAGACATTGTCAGTGAAGACTCAGGACTTCTTACTCTAGAATGATATGGAGGTGGCTCCTTGTCTTCAATGATCCAAGGTACTTCACAATATTTTTGTGATTAAGATTCTGTATTAAAGTAACAAAACCTTGAGTTCAAAGCAATAGATTTTCTCAAAAATGTGTGCATCGAGGACAGCAGGAGTAAAATAGATGTTCAAAAATCAAGGTCCTTTTAATTATAGGTACAATAGGTGTGATTACAAAACAACATAGAAGTTTAATCAGCTATATTAATTTCTAGTGAAATGTTTAAGTAGCCAGCTGAGCGTACAAAAATAAGCATACATAAAACTCCAAAAATTCCAATAGAGGGAAAGATGCCCCTCGGAGATCTTCAGCATAAATTTTCCATGCCGATGCTGGGCTATAATTATAGTAGCAAAATGGTAACAGAAAAACTGACATAAATAGGGAAAGGGGAGAAGATGCAACACAAACTAGGAACAGGAAGGGATACGATGAGTTAATAAAGGAAAACATGGGGCTAATTGTCTTATTGAATCCAAATGCGTTAAGTACATAATGAAAAATGTTGAAGACTTACCTTCAGTAGATCAATTTCTTGCTGAATCATCCACACCAGCAAACATCGAGGAAGAGTTACCAAAACATACACACAAAAACAGTTTATTAGAACCCCAGATTACAGCGATACAAAAGAAAGTGTAGAAAATGTTGATATTCCAAGGAAAAAGATCTAACACTGACAAAGCTGAATAAGAAAGGGATAGCCGAATCTGATACGTTGATACAAATTATTTTATCATGTTGATACAAACAAGAAGACTGAGGGATACAACTTTCAGGAACTCAGTGTTGTAAATAGCAGTAAGCAGTTAACTAGAGATCACCCCACCTTGCAGCACTTGTGCAGTATATGACCCTGTAGACAGCCTTGTATGCAGTTCACTAAATTTAACAAAAAAGATATTCTGTGTACAATGGCATGTAGTACATGCTAATTACTAAGAGGTAAAGACTCATTCACCAAACTACCAAATATATAATACATTGTTAACAAGACATAGCTATAGTTTGACTCACTAAAGCTTTCCAGAAAATTTAAGAACTAACATCAACTCCAAGCACTAAACCTATACATGCACCAAATAACAAAAGGAAACAGTAGAGTGCGCAGTTAGTGTCATTATACTCCCACAAAGCGTAAAACTAACAGGTTAAACTTCTAAAAAAATTAATCTCGAGAATAAATTACGATAGTATGTAGCTATATGATATATATAAGCTACTAATATTTTAATAATTTGTATTATAGACTTCAACAGTTGGGCCACATACTGGCCCAGTATAGATACTAGTAGGGCTGCTTTTCCATTTAGACAGTCCAGCCGCTAAATCCGAACACTACAGGAAGATCGTAAAGGTCCAAAGGTCCAGGAGCTCTTAGTGCTTGCAAGGCTGCGTACAAGCACGACTATTTGCTATTTGTAACAGTTCACAAAATAAATAAGATCATATCTCCGTGAACAAGAAATTTTACTGATACCATCCACAGCTAATCCAGTTGTGTGTGTGTGTTGTGGCTTGGTATTTATTGCATGCATTATCCGCAAAAACCACGCCAATCACATAAAAGAAAATGCAGCAACAGTGGACAGCATTTGATTATGTCAGCTGTCATGTTTCTTTCCCAAGTCCTATTTCTTCATATATGCTTGTTGAATTTTATGTCATGTATATGAAAAAAAACAGTAAATAGCTCACGAGCTCCATATGACCGCACTCGACAAAGGCACAACTTATTACATAATTAAATCATCAGGTCAAAGTACATAGCCCTAGTCCATGTGTCTTGAACTATTATTACAAGTCCGGACAGGTTTAATAGGAAGCTGGCTAACGACTCGCATAACTAAGCCAGCATAACTTGCCTAGATTTAGTTCCACGTCACACCACCGAACAAAACAATATAACGGATAGCAAGCTGCATTACTCTAGCTTCCAGTCTCATCTTATGGTTGTTCTCGACTGATGCTGTCTGTTTTTCATCTCCTGACAACCGCATTTCATGTAATTGCACACATTTGTCCTTCGGAACACGCTATGCGTCACATGAAAAGCCAACCAAAAGAAATCTCACCATGATGATGTTGAGATCCTCCTGTGGGATGTTCTCCAGCGAGACTTGCTTGATGGCAACGAAGTCGACATTCTCCAGGTCAAGCCCCTTGTAGACACGCCCATACGCACCCTTCCCTATCTCATCTCCCAGCATCTGCACCCGCCCACACCCACACCCACACACACACACACACACAAAACACACAGTGAGTGAGAGAAGCATCCCGAAAAATTCGCAACACCAATTACGCCGGATCCGAGGCGAGGGGTCGCGGGAACCCTCACATATTTGTTGTCGAGCGTCTTAGATTTGTGGTTATGCTGCCGCGACGCCATCTCGTCCCTCCCTACGAGATTCGGGCCGGGGTGACTCGGGCCGGCAGGGGCGCCACCGGCTACGGCGGAGGCGGGCGGATCGGCGATCACTGGCGGCGAGGCGGCGCCTCCAACGAGTCCGCGGCGAGGGCCATTTAGGTTTAGGGTTTGCGTGGGAAGGGAATTGGAGCTTTGTGTGCGGCCGGGGGGGGTGGGGGGGGTGGGGGGGAGGAGGAGCAGGAAGACGAAGGCGAAGGAGGCCAGAGAGAGCCGGGGGCCTCTCTGTAATTATTTTGTTCTTTCTTTGTCAGGCGTCGGAAAGTAATAATAACGGAAATAAAGAGGGGGCCCTTCATACCGGGGATGTGCTTTTGAAGTGGGCGGAAGCCAACGAGGATATTTGAAGGATAAAAAGGGCGACTGACTGTCAATTAGCTGTCTTCAACTAGCATCCGCGATTTTCTGCATCATCCGGGCCCCTCTTCCAATTTCCTTTTCGAAGGAAGATTTCACGAGTTTTTGTCTGGCCCTGGCTTCATATGTTTCCTCCTCCACTCCTCTCCGCTTCTCTTTTCATGCAGACCATCGATGACCGCCCATCTGGCCCTCGCTCCTCTCTCCCAATCATCAGTGGTTTTTTTCTTTTACCAATCCCGAGCCTGTTACACATTAGTACTCTAATCTTCATCACATCTAAGTTCAACCATAGAGCAATATATATTTATAAAAAAATTTAGACTCTCTCCTCCTAAAAGACTAACCTGATGCGCGAGGTTGAGATTAGATCTAGAAACAGTACAAAAGGTCTTGACCGAGACTAAGAAAACTCGATGATGTGCGTATAAAGCCCGATTAAGAGGCTTGGAACATGTGCAGCGAGGGTTGCGATGCGCATATAAGGTTTAGAGGAGTCTAGAGCGCACCATACAAGATCGTGCATCCACAAAACATCAAGCAATGCACCACAATGTACAGGACGGACATGGCGTAAGGTAGAGCACGGTGATCAAGCAATCATGACGGGGCAACCCAGACAACTCAGTTGGGATCAGACACTCTGGGCAAACAGCTCAGAGCGGTCCGATCAAGGTGGAGGTGACCTTGTCCACAGGAGGTCGGCAGACGTAGCCTCGATTGGCTCAAGGCTAGTCGGACCGGTCTCACAGCCGGCGGCATGCTTGGTCAGGTCGTGGATGGAGGCGTGGACACATCTGACGCGTCGCGGATATGTGGCGTTGCTCTAGCGATGGGCTGATCTAAATAGCGTGGACAAGCCAGTCACCCGGGCAGGTGGCTCGGGTTTGAGCAAAGGTCGGTTAGATCGTCCCTACAGGCGGTCAGATTCGTAGCTTTGGGGCTCAGCAGAATAGGCACGACAGGATCATCGGGGCGACACCGTGAGGCGATCGGGCGGTCATATAGGCTGTTGCAAGGTCAACGACAGGAGCGGCATTAATGGTTTTGGCAGCAGGACACGGTCAACCTGGTGGCGGAGCCGATTAGACTGGGAGGATTTGATCGCGAGTCGCGATAGATTGAATGCAATCTAAATGACTCGGGTGCGGTCGGGAGGCTGTCGCGTATATGTGGTAAGTGCTAGTCAGATCGGCAGTTACAGCCAGTTAGATTAGCTGGTCCAGAGGCGGTGTGATCGGCAATATAGGTGGCACGTACGGTCGACAGTGTCCGTGACTTATGAATTTTTGGAGCAATTGTGCAATAGCGATTTTGTTATCTGTTCCGTGCATAACGGAGATGATACGGTTCAAACGGTTCTTCTTTTCTAAAATACAAGTGTCTCACTTCTAATCTCTTTCTACTGGAATTTCATTGAATTTTTGGTGGTTTTAGTGGTACCGAAATGTTCATACTTCGGTCAAGAAATTATAAAGACACCCGTATCCGGGCTGCGTTCAACAGAATTCAAAATTTTGTCAAACTGGCGTCAATATTTGGTTGAACTCCAGTCAAATTCAAACGGAATTCGGGCCTTTGGACGAATTGAAGACCGAATTTTCGGTAAATTCGCTAGTGATGCAGTTTTGAGCAACAACTACGGCATAGAACTCCCCTCTCTTCTCACTTCAATTCAAAACGGCATGCATGACTCGGGAGTCTACGCGGCCGTTCCCATGGCGGCAAATGCGTTCGGCATGCCCCTTACCAACTACCTGATAAACCGCTACAACATGAAGGCCAACGCCGCGACGGACGTAGCCAACATCTACACCGACACGTCAAGCTTCTCGCCGGTCGTCGGAGCCTTCGTCGCCGACGCATTCTGGGGCAGGTTCCGGACCTTCTTGTTCGGAATCGTTGTCGGCATCGTCGTAAGTAATTGATTAGTTCGATCATTTCGATAGATTCATGGCTAGATCAACTGATCGAGGATGGCCGGTCATCTTGTGATCGATGTGATGCAGGCAATGGTGGTCATCACCCTGTCCGCAACGATCCGTCAGCTGAAGCCGCCGTCGTGCATCGACCTGGCGCGGCAAGCCGGGACGTGCGCCGGCCCGTCGGCTCTCCACGGCGCCGTGCTGTACGTGGCCATGGGGCTGCTCGTGGTGTCGCTAAGCGGCGGAACCCGACGAGCCTGCCATCCGGCGGACCAGTTCGACGAGAGGGACGAGCGGCACCGGGGCTGGCTCGCCCGATACTACAACTGGTACTACGCCGTCGCCATGGCGGCCATGTTCCTGGCACTCACCGCCGTCGTGTACGTCCAGGACAGGGTGAGCTGGGGCCTCGGCTTCAACGTCCCACGGCGCTCATGCTCGCCACCTTCGCCATGTTCCTCGCCGGCGCGCCGCTCTACGTCCGCGTGCCGCCGGAGGGCAGCATCTTCTCCAGCGTCGCCCGGATGGCCGTTGCGTCGTGCCGGCACTGGAGGCTCCGGCTGCCTCACCCCGACGACGTGCGGCGGCAGGAGGCGCTCCTGTACAACGACCCTCCGGCCGGCGGCCGCCGCGTCTTCAGGCTCCCGCTCACGTTGCAGCTCAGCTTTCTGAATGAGGCGGCCATCGTGACCGACGTCGTCGGCGGCTCCCCGCCGGCGAGGACATGGAGCCTGTGCAGCGTGCGGCAGGTGAGAGGAGGTGAAGTGCCTCGCAAGGTCGTCCCCGTATGGCCATATGGATCTCCGGCGTGATGTGGTTCATCGTGACGACATAGATCAACAACTACACTTTCATTAGGCCCTGATCATGGACCTCCGCATGGGCAAGAACTTCACCGTCCCGCCTGCGTCCATCATCACCGTATTCTACCTCTCCGTGGCGCTCTCCGTGCCCGTCTACGACCTGCTCGTCTCCCGCATCGTCGCGCGGCGGCGCGGGGTCACCTTGCTCCAGAGTCAGGGCATCGGGGTGGCGATCGGCGCGCTGGCGCTCGTGGTCGCGGCCGCGATGGAGCACCGGCGCAGGGCATCTGCACTAGACCACGGATGTAAGGAACCGAGACTCCTATCTCTGAGCTTAGCTGAAATCTGAAGCGACAACACCTAGATGGGAAACAGGGGACAAAACGGACTTTTAGAAACCGTCTTCGCTATAGCAGCTTCGACGGTACAGATAGAATGATGAAGCGATTCAATTCCTTAACCTTAATTAAGTAATGTTGTAATTCCAGCTAAGCTGATATTATCATGTACTTCACTTAAGTGAGAATTAGCACGGGGGTAAATAACCCGATTCCATAGAGGAATGGAGAAAGATAAAAAACCATATTTCGCTGTTCTTTCCCTTTTACATTCTTGCCTTTACTTTCTGCATTTGGAATTGTCCTGTTTTAGTTGCCAGATTTCCATCCCAATTTCCACCGTCCTGTTCAGGTTCAGACAAATCTATCTCCACCAAGCCAGAACCTGTCGACGGAGGAGGCAGGTCGCCGCTGTCCGTGTTCCTCCTGGCGCCGCAGCTGGCGGTGATGGGCGCGTCCGGCGCGTGCAGCATGGTGGTGCAGATGGAGTTCTGCAACACGCAGTTCCCGGACCAGAGGCACACGCTCGGCAACGCGGCCTTTTACTGCGCGCAGGATTCCAGCAGCTACCTGGCCACGCTGGTGGTGAGCGTCGCGAACGCGAGGACGAGGCGGCGCGGCAGCAGCGAGGCGGCCGCCGGGTGGGTCAGGCGACATCATCAACGCCGGGAGGCTGGACTACTTCTACTACGCCATGGCCGTGTTCGGGGCCATGAATTTCGTCTACTTCCTCGTGTGCTCTCACTTCTACCGGTACAAGGGTGAGGAGCAGGCTGGTGACCCTCCGGCCTCTCCTGTGCCTGCGAGGGAGAGTACTTGTACTAGCGATACCGAGGTCGTCCTCCTCCCAAAATAGCCAGACGAGTATGGTACCATAAGTAACAGATATGTTAATTCTTAGTTATCTAAAATTTTCGTAAATTTCAGTTATTTAAAATTATACATTATTTAAGTTAAAATTACAGTACTAAAAGTGTGTAACTTACTATAGTTTTTAGTTATAGGTTATTTATAAAGTGAGATACGATAGGGATGGTTCGATATTGATCCAATAACTTAAAAGGTGACTGAGATTAAAAAAAGGGATTTGCCCTCATACCACTAGTGAAATCAGTAATTTGCCAAAATACCACTGAGTGTGTCAATGACAGATGGGGTCAGGTGGGTCTAGACCCCACCTGTTATTGTCACATTCACCAATTCATGGTTTCATTAGTGGTATTCTGGCAATTATCCTATTAAAAAATTAGGCAACTTGTAAATAGGCATTTCAAAAATAAATAAGGCATTCAAAAAAAATAAGAGCTACCACTACATCGTTCTTTGTTTGTTCAACAAAATATCTTTCTGACTAAATTCCGCTTTAGATTATATTTTTGTTACAAATTACATATTAAACCAAATTTGAAATTTTCACCACATCGAACCAGATTTCACAATCTAAATTCTTATTTAAATCTGGTACAACCTATCAGTAGGTGGGGTCATTGCTAAATGTGGTGCTACGTGGTAATTAATACTTTAAATCTACTTTAACCTGGCAATTTTGATACGAATACTAGTCCATGGTTGAATTTACTCTATTTTTCTTTAGGCCATTGAATCACGTAATAAAATACGTACTAGCTAGAAGAGATGATTTAGCTACATGACGGAGCAGGGAGGGGGATCCTGCTGGTAGACTACTCCCTGCTCGTACGCGGGCCACGAGGACGGGACGTGGTGGACGTACACCGTCACCGGCGGCTCAGGCGCCTTCCTTTCCGCCGCGGCCGCCGAATATCTCTTCTCCTGCTGCTGCTGCTGCTGCTGCTGCTGCTGCTCGGGCTTCTTCTTCTCCTCCGGCTTTGACGACGACGACGGTCCGATGGTGACGATATCGGCGCGCTTCCCGGCTGCCTTCCTCGTCGCCACGACCACGTCCACCGGGTCCACGCTCCCGGTCACCGTCATCGTGCTTTTCTCCGAGTCGATGTCGATCTTGTCAACACCTGAGAAGCAAACACGACAGGATCATTTGCACATAAAAAGAAGGAACTGATCAAGTTGTTGGTTTGTTCCTGCGTACGCACCTTGGAGCCCAGAGACAGCCTGCAGGACCTTGCGCTTGCATTTGTCGCAGGAGGTGTCGACCTTGAGCACCGTCCTCTTCGACATGAACGTGCCCGGCCGGAAGCTCAAGCCCGGCTGCTTCAATTCCTTTCCTCGTGGGATCCTCCACGATGGTGCCGGTGCGTGCTCCATCGCTGCTATCACGAGCTACAAATAGTAGTATCCTGCTTGCCTTTCTGGTGGTTAGGGACCCTGATGGGGTTGCTCAACTCCCCGAACGGGAAGTCCAATCCGTGCGCCTCTAGCTAGTAGCTACTACTAATTGTCATCGCCAACTCTCTAACTTGCTACTCTAGATTCTGGACTCTGGAACGCATTTCTTTTTCCGGGCAGGTGTCACAAGGATCAGGCTAGGATTATGTCGCAGAGCATGTGTACTGCTGAGTTGAAGTTGGCGCTAGGCGCGCAGTGAGTCATATGTGATGGCCAACCGGATTCCTAGCTGCTTATTATTGTAACTAATATATGTGCACTCCTCCTTTTTGTCAATGTCTGGTCGCTGGATGTTGGAACTACTTTAACCTGTCCATGACTCCATCCATGGGTTGTTAACACAGTCCTGCTGCTGGTGCATTCTAGATTGTGAGATACTACATAGAAAATCAAGCAGCATCAGAAACACGTCCTGCCTTCGGGTTAGCTCATCTAGAAAAAAACAGATCGCAAATTCAGGATGTATAGAAACGACAATGCTGTCCAAAATTAATAAGTGATTGAACCGGAGAAGCAATCACAAATTCAAATGGTACAGTGAAGCAATCACAAATTCAAAAGGTACAGATGCCAATTGCTACGTGGAAGGCGTGAGACGATGACAGTTTCACTGAGCACTGCTGCACAAGGGAAATTATATGGAGGAGAGTGATGGCATGGGTACATCAGGCAGAGTACACAGCAAACAACAACGACCACTGCTGCAAATTTTACCAGAAAAGGGAAGAGCTCCTCAACATTGGAGCTGTACTTACAAAGTTACAACAACAGCCGCAAGAAACAACAGGGACCAATCTCATGTGTGCTTTCCACTCCAGAAGCTTGAAGGAGCTCCTCAATGTTAAAGCTGAACCTTTGTGTCATCAGTACTGCCACCTCCCTTTGGAGAATCACATGGAGCTCGCCCAACCTCCCCATTTTTAGTGTAGAAATTGACTATCTTTTGGTCCAATTTAAAATAATGTACCATCTTATCCAGAGGCTTCACATCCAGATCAACAAAATACGCCTGCAAAATGGATATGTAATACATGTTATTCATGTGGAAACAAATGTTACAAAAAAAAACAAATTCATAAGCAGAATCAATTGTTCAACAATGAACTAGATAACTACTTGAGTTGCTGGACAAATAGAAGATGAAGCTAACAGGAACAGATTACATAGTAGCATACCTTGTAATCATAGATCCGGTTCACTGACTCAAGAAATACTGAATCATACTCAGAGTCTGTTGTTTCACACTCTCTTGGCTGAAAGCTCACCATTAGGCTACAGTCCTTTGCAGTAGCAGAAATAAGGAAGTCCCTGACAATCTTCCGGCTCTTGTCCAAAGGAAGAGAATGCAAGACAGCGTACTTGCGCAATTGCTCAGCATCAGTGATATTTTTGCAGACCAAACAAGGCTGAGAAATGATGTTGTAATATAGATGAATTACCCCTTCGATGTCATGATCATCCAGTTTTTGAGTGGTCAAAAGTTTACCTAATACTCCAGATTTAAATATTGCTTCTGCCAGGAGCTCAATAAGGTCAGATAGCTGTAGGCCACTAATCTTGCTCAGATCTTCAAGACATTTCTCTGTTTCATTAGGATGGACTCTATCAGCACCACCTCCCATGCCACCAAAAACTAAGGAGCCATTCACAAAAATCCTGAAGTTGTTCTGAGGAGTTGAGAAAAATGACTTGATGGCCATGCATATTCTTTCTTTTGACCCAGAAAATAGATCAAGGGGATCATATTCACTTGTCTTCGATATCTGAAATGTGTTTAAAAATATGTTGAGAATCAATCTGATTTCAAAAACCAATAGAGATATTGCGGTATTACAGAAGTGTCATCACTGAATGTTTAAGTAACAGAAGTGCTTGAAGATGCTTTTAACATAATTATGTCATCAATACAGGTTTGTTCTTGCCAGAAGACTACTTTGTTGTCTTTCAGTGAGCAAAATAGTAGTCATTGATTCCATATTCTATCAAGCATAGCTAAAATTAGGTTAGATGTGGTGCTTAAGATTGACATACCTCCCCCTGATGAAATTTGAGGTGTTGATGCATCCTATATCGTGTTACTTGTTTCTTAACGGAATTTTCCTTTGATATATATTCTGATGATGGAAGAAATCCACATTTGGCCTGGAAGACAAAGCATGTGAAGATCATGTCAATTGGAAATATATGTCAAAATAAATAATAAGAAAAAAAAGGAAGCTGTACCTTTATCTCTACTGCAATGCAACTGCTAACTCTAGGTTTTCCTGAGATTAGAAAATATAACTGTAAACAAATACAAATTTCAATGCCAAAAAGCTAGCATAGAACTCCGAATAGGCTAGCATAAACCAATGTAAGAACTAACTAGGCATTCATCATGATACGGATTACCATTTCTGGACCAGCTACCCTTGCTCAACAGTAACCAAGCTTTTGCGGTCAAACTAGATCATATCTAAGCTAGAAATCGGTAAAACCCAAAACAGTTCTCTTTCTTTTTTTCTGATTAATGGAGCTAGGAAAATACCTAGTATATCTTGACCCTGTCCATTTGGCTGTAGCAAGTAACACTAGAAAACCTAAACCTCTATGAATTGCAAAGTAGTTCTGTGAGACCTATGAACTGCAAACTTGACGAACTTTACATACAAAGAAGCTTAATAACCATGTAATACAAGTAGAAATAGCAAACTAAGCAACACTACTGCTGCAAGTGTTCCATTCGAACTTTGGTGCATAAAAGAAGGAATGTTTCACTTTCTTAATCTATACAAGCTTTGAATTATGCCCAGAAGAGATGAGATGCAGTGTTGAAATAAGGTCTGGATGCCAAAGCTTTACCAGAAAATAATGAGTGATCAGAAATTAGGAGAGCAGAATCAGCGCTGGTATCAATTGTGCTTGCATTCACTCGCCAAGCAGGACGGGCGCTGAGCACATTCTTTCCAACAATCTCCAAAAAATCCTTAGACACACGCACACGAACCTGCAAAAAGATGACATTATTTTCTCATATAGTCAAGAAGATGCAAAGAATAATGCCCTATGAAACAACTTAACAACAAATGACGACATGTCTTTCTCCAAACTCAATAGGTTGCACATTAACACCATGCTGTCCTTACAGACCATATTACTAGGGTGATGCTAATATTAGGACAAGTTATCAAATTTCTCACTGCTTCTAGAATAACATAATTTCTGAAGTTACAGATAGTTAAATTGTTTCTAACCAAAATTCACTATAACAAGACATTGAGTTGAATATAAACCGTACCCCACCATCAACATGATTGGCACCTAGATGTTGGCTCATGACGTGTACTGCATAGGCTTGCGCCACACAATCTTGTTTAACAGACTCAACCAATTCTGGAATCGCGCCCCAGAGAAGTTGCTCATAACGTGAGAAAACTATAGAATTTGGTGCTGGTTGTGTTTTGTCTTTTAGGATCTTCTTGACCCGCAGTACCTTCCCAAGCTGTAAACCAAAACAAAAGAGATTAACAGAGTATATTCAGCAGACCACTCGAACGACTGAGCATCTCTGATCCTAAGCTATCACTTCCTGGATCTATGTAGGTTAGTACAACCGCATCCGTGCAGCGCACATCAAAGTCCAGAGATTTACAGCAGATGGAAGCTAAGATGACCAGTATACATACCAGAAGAACCTACTCCGCGCATACCATAGAAGGCGAAGAGCCAGTGTAGCTGAGGATGAGATTCGCGGCGCCCTCCCCTTTGTAAACCCAGTCCTCGGCATCTCCCGCTTGCAGAACCACCTCCATCTCCACCCAAAATCTGCAGGCATCACAGGCTTATAAGACTGGATCCAAGGGAGGAATGGCAATCGTTAAAGCCAAGAACGCAGTAAAGGGGAACTGGTGATTGCATCTAGCAAAGGGCAACTCGTTAGCTTTGCTGCTTCACGCCGCAGCAAGACCCAAGCCCAGATGGGATATTACACCGAAATCACGCGAGAAAGAAGCGAGCAAGCATGCTTCTGCTGGGTGCCGCATTTCATCGAGCAGTTGGCGAGCGGGTGGGCGGGCGTGGCGCGCGGAGGAGCAGCCGAGCGCTGTTGCTTACCGGAGGGGATGAGTAGGGCCGTGCTCCCGTTGGACCCTACTCTCCGGCGATGACCGGAGGAGGGGAGGACGGCTGCTGCCTGCAGCGGAGATTGCCGCTACCGGATATTGCTGGTGCCGATGCCGGTGCTGCTCGTGCTGCTGCCACTGCCGCTGCTGCGAGCAATCCCTTTTCGGGTAGGAGGGAAGGAGAGCCGCAGACTCCCGGGAAGGAGACGTGGATGGAGTGGACGCCACGCGGAGGGCGCCTCCCTGCATGTGGCGCCAGACAGGTTATCGATGATGCCACCAGCTTCTTGAGTTGCGCTCGTGCTGCGTGTTTCGTGCTTTGTTTGTTCTCCGGGCTTCTGCTGTTTCGGTAAAAGTGAAAAAAAGAAAGAACAACTTCTTATCTAGGGAGAATTTTTTCCTTTTATTTTCGACTCAATCTACACCATCTGATTGTAATAATTTAATAGCTAATATTACTTTAATGATCTATCACCTAAAAATTACCCATCATACTATTCACTTAAAGTTCATAGTAATTACCTTTCATTGCCACTGTTATACTCTCCAGCCTTCGTCTCTCTCGAATCTACGTCACGCGTGGCTTCTGCTCCCACGTCACACTTTGACTATGTCCGTGTGCTATTGCCATTATCTCATTCGACATGATGCATTATAGATTGTGATTGTATATCATATATATTGTAAATATATGTGTTGTATACGTACATATTATATTGTCTATATATATCATGGAAACGAGTGCTCAGTTAGTAGTTCCAGAAAAGAGCACGGGACAAAGTATTAGTATTCTCGCAGAAGAATAAAACCAGCGCACATGAACCGGTACGCACCGAATTGCTGATAGGGGATTATTACTATCAGCAACTAGTGGGTGATTGACACCGTCACACAGACGTCAAAATGGACAGTTTGGTACGGTGGCTACGGGCATGTTTAGCTCGTAATTACGTCTTTACGTCTTGTTAAACTTTGCCACATATATATTATAGTTGGTCACAGTTATTGTTTATTTCACAATCATAGTTATGACATATCGTATTTTCTTAACAGCACATCTCACGTATTATAGGTTTAGACTTTTACCCAACTTTATTAAAAGTTTTGGCGTTCAGTTTTTCCGTCACACATTTTGTGACTTGCCATGGTTTAACAAAACTCGATTATGAACCAAATATATCCTACGTCTTTTTATGCGAGACTGCTTTTCTACTATCAAAAATAATATCTTCACCCGTATTAATTAGCCTCTTGCATTCAACCATGGTCTGCTACTCAGCATCGGTCGATCAGTATTGGTCAATCAATAGACTATCCGCCTCCTTGGATCCCACTGGGCTCGACTATTTCTCATCACAGATGTTCACGGAAGTGGCTCGACCACTTAGGCGCATGCAAAATTCATAGATATTTTATATGAGCTTACGCTTATCTAGTTCCAAGTTAACAACCCAAAATGAGCTGCGTGCTATTAAAAAACCTGTAACGAAAAGAAGAAAATTGTACCAGGTACCATCACCCAGCTGCAAATGCACCCAAGATTAGGATAGCTTGTGTCAACAAGTTAATCGCGGTGAACCCGCAAAGTTAAAGCAACCTAGGAATGTCACACTGAACCATTCAATAAAATTCTCACGTTCCAAAATTGGCTTAAAACATGAAACTATGTACGCAGCCGATCAATACACCAACCTGAAAACAAAGTTACAAGACATAGTTGATGCCCTCGATATAGCGGCTGAGACCCGGGGCCTGACCGATTTTGAGATAGCCAATCGAATGAACGGCTGGCCAGACTTCTCCGGGAGGAGGAGTTGAAATGGTACCAGCGGGCCAAAGTTAAAAACGTTCTCTATGGAGATAATAATATAAAGTTTTTTCATATAATTGCTAATGGTAAACATAGAAAACGACGTATTTTCTCTCTTGACGAAGATGAGGGCACAATTTAAGGTACGGCGTCGCTCAAAGCATACATCATGAATTATTATAAAAACCTTTTTGGCCCATCTGAGGCTAATTTCTTTTAAAGATATTCCTCAGGTTACGGATATCGAAAATGAGCTTCTCATGGCACCGTTCACTGAAAAAGAAGTGCGGGACGTTGTGTTTGACATGGAACATAATAAAGCTCCTGGCCAGATGGCTTTCCAGCGGAATTCTACCAAGTTTTCTGGTAAGGAAGATTTGATGAATTTGTTCCACGAATTGCATTCGAGTAGACTGCCATTGTACAGCCTTAATTTCGGAATTATTACGCTTCTTCCTAAGATAAAGGATGCCAACCGAATTCAACAGTACAGGCCAATATGTTTACTAAATGTTAGTTTCAAAATATTCACAAAAGTAGCTATCAAGCATCTAAATAATGTGGCGAATCATGTGAGCCATCCCACACAGACGGCTTTTATGCAAGGGCGCAACATCTTGGATGGCGTCGTCATCTTGCATGAAAGAATTCATGAACTACACCATAAGAATAAAAGTGGGGTTGTTTTCAAAATCGATTTCTAAAAGGCCTATGATAAAGTCAAATGGCATTTCTTGCTACAGACATTACGTATGAAGGGTTTCTCACCTAAATGGATATATTGGGTGGAGTCCTTCATTTTGGAAGGAAGTGTTGCTATAAAAGTTAACAATGATGTCGGTCCTTATTTTCAACAAAGAAGGGACTTCGACAAGGGGACCCATTATCATCCCTAATGTTCAACATCGTGGCAGATATGCTAGCTGTCCTAATTGAACGAGCCAAAATGGATGGACAAATATTTGGAGTGGTGCCTCATCTAATTGATGGAGGTCTCTCCATTCTTCAGTATGCCGATGACACAATTATTTTCATGGATCATGACTTAGATCAAGCTTACAACATGAAGCTATTGCTTTGTGTGTTTGAATAGCTCTCTGGTGTAAAAATTAATTTCTATAAAAGTGAATTGTTTCGCTTCAGGGAGGCCCAAGCGGACTGTAATCTTTATGTCAAATTGTTCGGCTAGAAGATGGGCCAGTTCCTACTGCAATATCTTGGCATTCTGATCCACTATCGGAAACTCCGAAACACAGACTGAAAAGAGGTTGGAGACCGTTTCGAGAAACGGCTTAGTAGCTGGAAAGGCAAGTATCTTTCTTTGGGTGGCCGGTTGGTACTGATTAATTCAGTTCTGAGCAGCCTACCCATATACATGATGTCTTTCTTCGTCATGCCACGAGGTGTTCTCCATAGACATGATTACTTTTGTTCTCGATTTTACTGGCAAAATGATGATCAAAAAAAGAAATACCGCCTTGCGAAATGGAGCATTTTGTTTAGGAATTTATGATTTCGAGGTACCAAACATCTCATTGCTTTGCAAATGGTTGTTTAAGCTCCTCACAGAGGATGGGATTTGGCAAACCTTGTTGCGAAATAAATATCTAGGATCCAAGCCGCTTTCAGAAGTCTGTTGGAAGTCTGGGGACTCGCACTTCTGGGGCGGTTTAATACAGGTTAAACGCCACCTTTTTCAGTTCAGTATGTTCAACATCAGAGATGTATCCCAAATCAGATTTTGGGACGATCTGTGGATGGGGAATACTCCGTTCCGTGATCAGTACCCTGGCCTATACAACATAGTTCGCCACAAACGAGATAAGGTGGTCGAGGTACTACGGATATTCCCTCCTAATATTGCTTTTAGGAAGGATTTGACTGGGCCTAAATTAATCGTCTGGCATTTGTTGTTATCTCGTATGGCCAATATTACTTTGCACGATGATCGAGATGAATTTCACTGGAATTTGACCACAACCAGGCAATTCTCAGTTAAATCTCTTTATCTAGCTCGTGTGCACAGTGATGTCCCGACCATCAATCAGCGGCTATGATCACTAAAAATACCTCTAAAAATCAAGATTTTTCTTTGGTATTTTCAACGGGGGTACTCTTGACCAAGGATAATCTAGCAAAGAGGAATAGGCAAGGCAGTCCAAAGTGTTATTTCTGTCACAAAGATGAGACAATTAAGCATCTCATTTTCGAATGCCGTTTTGTCCGGTCTGTATGGTCCATCCTCCAGGTTGCTTCTGCTCTTTTTCAGCCATGCAGCACTGCTCATTGTTTGGTAGCTGGCTTCGTGGCATTTCTCAAGCTTGGAAATCTATATGTTTGATTGGAGCGACCGCTATTTGTTGGTTGATATGGCTATGCAGAAATGATATGACTTTTAACAAGAAGAAAATATCTTCTTCTTTGCAGGTTAGCTACTTATGTACACATTGACTTCATATGTGGGCTATGCTTCAGGCACCAGAATCTCGGGCTATGGTTACAGCTGCATGTATGCACTTGGAGCAGGTGGTCAGGGTCTATTTTATCCAGCATGAGTAGCAGTCTAGGCTCCACCACCTTAGTTTTTTGTCTTCTTCTCGGTGTCATGACCTTCATTTTTCTTTTCGCTTTCTCTTGTTATCTCGACTCTTGTTGGCTATGTGCATTCTAGTTATGCAAAGGTTAGGAGTAAACTCTTATAGTTGTATCGTTTTGGTGTGACAATAAAAGTCAATAAAACTTTCATTATTGTAAAAAACATATAACAACCTCAAACTCGCCATGGCCTATGGAGGTGCAGCACACCACAGATCTTGCATAGACCATGGAGCATAGCTGGTATTTGGTCACACAGGCCACAAATTAATCAAAACAAGTGTCTAGGGAACACTTGAGTGTCTTTTATATTATAGATTACTCAAATTCTAGACATTTAGATCTTTATCCAATGGATCATATATCCTCGTCCTTTTACCTATAATAAGAAAATCATATGAATAAAAATTTGAGTGCTCTCAAAATAAGAAAACACTTGACTGATTATTAGCAATTCCCTTGATCAAATAGTGACAAAGCATAACGACAAAGATCTGTTAAGAAAGATCTGTTGTGACGATACTAAATTGAAGGACTGCCCGAGCTTTACTGCATGAATGAAAGGGAACAAACTGTTCCTAAACCACTTGTCTTGCTCTCACAAGATCTACCTACTGAGTGCGGAGGGAAGAGAAACTCTTTAAGGCTGGTAGGAGCCTCAGGCTAACTGTAGTACAGCAGAGTTCAGATGCAACAAGTTATCCGATGGTCCAATAAGAGACCACATTTGATTATGCCAACCAAGCTGATCTCCCCCCGTCTTTCAAAAAATTTCAGTACCATCCCTTCAAGCTGGATGGCCTAATTCTTGATAATGCTCACAGGAGATGTGAGGTTGGACACTACAGCAGCTCATGTGCTTGGCGGTAATATCTATTGATGTACTTTGCCTGCAGAATACAATAGATACGAAGTTAAATCCAAAGCAAGTTCAAATGGGCCGTGCTAAGAAATACCGAGCAACAGTATTGCATACCTTTACGCCGCTTACATCAGGAGTGTCCGGGGTTTTTACAGGATAAAATTTGTAAAATCGGATGTTTTCAAACGCCACTTTCAACTTAGGATCCATATCATCAATAGCTTTCTTTCTGGCTTCTTTAGCCTGCATAAGTTTTGGAGAAACATTGAGTACTAAATACATTAAAATATTCGGTGAAGGTAATTAACTTTCGGTTGATTGTAAACCTGTTTCAGCTCTCTCTTCCTTTCTCTAACCTTCTCCTTTAGGAACTCCTGTTATTGAGATGTGTCAGCAAAGTTAGAAGAGAACTTATTAAGGTAATGATAGTAGACTATGTTGAGTACCCTTTGTAACAGAATAAGCACAAAAATCATTGGATGTCCACCTTAAAATTTTCTTTCTCGTCCTCCGGTAACACCTCATCTTTAACCTTCTCATCAATAAAGTCCTGCATTGCAATAAAATGATTCAACAGAGCTGCCCTTTCATGGGTAGCATCAGAACGAAACAAAACAAACCATACATACCTCGTAGTCATCCATTTCCCAGTCAAAGTCACATACTATCTGCAAGAAGCAGAACAAATAAATACAGTGATTTATAACAACATGTAATAGCTACATGAAATAAAAATTCAAAAATTAACTAGGAAGCATTTAAGAACACTTTTTGGGAGTAAAAATGGAAAGTGGGATGAGCAGATTTCATTGTCCCTTCAGGGCAATTAAAGGTTGGCATCAATAGCAGGAAACAATTATCCCTGCATTTAGCTTAGTAGGTCAAGATAAATATGATTATTTGCCCAACATTGAGTTATGCAATAAGCCAGTTATCACCCCAAAAAGGCAGCTCGTGTGATAGTTTGAGAAGCTGTCTGGGATAAATTCAGACTCATAAGGCAAACAATTTAGAAAATATGTTACACATATCACTCATGAAACCCTGGACCCCACTCTTCACAAGCATCCAACCGATCGCAACACATCTGACAACATTGGAGCATTGGAGGAGTAACTGTGTGAGCAATGCTGGCATCACACGGCTCCGATCAGCAGTGGAATACGTTGCTTCGTTGAAGCCAGTAAGGGGCACCAGTAGCATGTGGGTTGGCTTTGAATTCACTAGCGAGGTCGACCACCTCAGCCCAAAGAAAACAATCATCAACTCATAGAATGTCAATCATGGCACAGATGCACAGGGTCTATAGGTGCATGAAAACAAGCCAAGAAAAGAAGTCAACTTCTGGCTGCAATCTATGTGGAGAAACTCCATGCAGATTCTCTCACAAGCCACGTGAAGTTCAGTTTTGCCAAACATTCCCTTAAATAACTAGCACACTAATTTTATTAATTGAGTCAATTAAAAGCATCCCGATCCACGCCTAGTTAAGCTCAAAATCAAAGAACTTTATATTAAGTCATGATGTAGATTATGGAGATAGCGTGATGCTATGCAAATGCTATCTTGCTAAATTTTTCTATCGGTAATTATGACTGCTCCATAAGTAATAATGAACAGCCTACTTTAAGGGGGAAAAATAAGAGAAACACCTATAGTTCATAATTATTTAGGCAATACTTCTAAAATAGCCATAGACCTTCTAAAAGAAGCTTACCGGGGGTTCTAGAGGATAGATGATATTGACAACTGTATCATCTTCATCTTCAGGAGGATTCAATGGCATATAATCTGCAAAAAAATTGCCAAAGGTTCACGAGCAGATCACATTATTCAAGGGAACCATATTATCGAACATTTCATATCAAATATATCTAAATCAAACGATCTAATCAACTAGTAGAACAACATGGGGATGTGTGTGGGTATTCGAGAACCCAGGGTGTGCTGTTTAGGCGTTTCGGTGGGTGGGTGTGTTGGGTTGTCCATGATCAATGACCTTGGCATGCTTGGACTCTTGATAGAAAGACTTATTACAGAATGTGTATGCTTGTTTGACAATTGCTGATCTTAAAGGCACAAACACCACCAAAGATCAACCCAATACACACTGCAATACATAGTTGGAAAAAAGGGGCTCGATTGAGATGGGATATAAAGCGCTATCAAATGAAATTGTTAGAAAGCGACCAAGATGCAGTTTTAATCAGTAGTTGTTAAATATATGTATGCTATTCACTGTTCTAAAAGGCAACTGCTTAGCCCCACCTAGGTTCCACCCACCCACCTAGTCAACCACCTCGCCTGAGTAGTCAGTGACTATGCCCTCAAAAAAAAGCGCTTTTTTAGAACACTGATGCCATTTATAGTTCTATAAAAGTAATACCAGTCATCCAGCAAAAAGTAAATCAGCCTACTAAGGCCCCGTTTGGAATGTAGGACGTAGAAGAAACATAGGAATGGATCCTTGTTTGGAATGTAGGACGTAGGTAAAACATAGGAATGGCTATTCCATAGGAATGGATCCTTTGGTAGCGCTTGGTTCACAGGAAAGGCTCATAGGAATCCCAAATGAACACTAAAAATCCATCAAATTCTACCATTACAGCTGACTGGCATCATGTAACTTCACTGCCATTCCAATGAAATTAAAAGTTGATTAGCAAAAGGCTTCTCATCATGACATACTGCTGCATTGCAAACCATGCAGTCTCGTAGAACATCATGCACAAATTTGAACAGTTTAGTTTTCATATCTTGGACAGGACACAAGCCAAGGATAGGTACAGCAATGGGGCCGGAGCATCCTAAAGCAATGACAGATATTTCCAGAGAGACACAAGACAAGCCTATGAAAAACAATCCCAATTCAGCTTACAGGGCATGCAGTAGTCAAATTTCTTGACTCGCTCAGTTTTGAGATGCTTCAATGCAGACCTGCAAAATACATAAACTTAGGCTGCTGTGAAGTCAAAAAATACAGGTTCAAAATGGGTGTAGACCACACGTTACTTGGTGACAACATTCCCAACAAACAAATAAATGATAGCAACAGAAATGTATGCCCTCAAGCATGAATTGCTGGTGAGGTAGGTAAATAGCAGGAATAATACTGACCTTCGCTGAGTACAGCCAAGAGTGAATATTTTTGTTTTCAAACTGTCAATCCTGCTGAGCCTGTAAACAAAGCCATAGCAAAGTAAACAAAATGCTAAACTACATTCATAAGGAAAAAAATGGAAGGATATAGTTGCCCGAAACAGAAGGTAAGAAATATTGCTCAACACAGATAGCACAAAATTACCGGTCCTCTAGTGGAACATAGGGCACCCAGGCCATTTTCATCGCCTTCATTGGTACTATTTCTTCATTTTCTCTTTGGACAGAATTTATACCAATTTTATCTGATGGGGGGAAAGGGCAATCAACCTGCACGAAAGAAGAAGAACAATGCAAGAGCTAAATAGATAGGAAAACAAGTCAATTGATGAAACCACCACATGCTACAAATACGCCAAGCAACATTTCCATTGCAGGCTTTCGACTTTCAGGAAGGAAAAAAACTTCTGCACTATGGGTTAGGGTCAACACCACGAATGAAACAGTTGTGTAAGAACATGGAGCTTGCTCCTCCAGAGAGTCAAAGGAACTGCAGACCAAATAGTCATAAGCTGTATACTAAAAAAAAACTTGAGACTGGCATTATTCCAGAATAACAGAGGTAGAAGGTGCTAAATGATCTTAGCAGAATCCAGACTCGTGAGGGCTTTAGTCCTGTAGTACCATAGACACCTTCGGAACATCAAACGGCAAGATTCTTGATTTAATTTTTAATCTTCAAAAACTCCTATATACATTTGCTATCCTCTGCAGTTGGTTACTCTTATCTTTATGTACAAATGAGAAAGGGTCATTATATCAAACATAGTGTGCATTTTCTGTAATGCATTAGAAATAACATGTCTGCCAAAATCACGAGAAAAATGTCAACTCAAGATGATGGGTAATTGAAGAACATTTAATGTGTGTATTTTTCTATAAATGCATTCCAGAAATTGAAATAAGATAGCGAACATAACAATAGATAAATGCTCAAGTCAAGAGAATGGATGCGAACTTACAGCAACTACGATAGGAATAAGTACTATCTTCGATTCACCATTAACATCCAATAGCTGAGCTGCATACCAACAGAAATGAGCCAATTAGACCAATTGTATAAAAAATAATTATTCAACAATTGGTACAATCCAAGAAAAAATGAACAGACAGCAAAGAATAATTCATTTTTTGTACGATATATCCACTTTTGGCCTTCAACATATCTATGGTGCACAAGCTGAAACAATTCAGTGATAACAGCTATAATGTGAGACATACTAATCAACAGCCAAAAAAACACAGTAGCCACCAATCTTAAAATCTGTTATCATAGGAAAGCAACGACATAAGAAGAAAACAGTAAAGTCCAAAAAAGACTCTTTATTTGCTGGGATGCACAGGGAATCTTTCAGCATCAATAAACCATACAACAGTAACTCTACAACATAATTACAGAATTTCCTCAATGACAAACTGGTTGGCCTGATGTTCATGCTATACCATAAACTTCAGATCAAAATGTATAGCATACCAGATGATTCTCCAAAAGAAAAAATGATGACCAGCTTATTGCCGGTGCTAAAATATTACCAAGCTAGTATGCATCAAGGGATTGGAAGGTTAACTTCAAACTTCAAAGGTAACCCAAGAGTAAGCTAAGCATACTTACGCTCGGTACTTCCAAATAAGTAAAGTGTCTTCCCATAAAGCTTTCCTCCTTCTTCTAGGGCTTTCTGTTAACCAATAATAAGCCATGTATTATACTGTAAGTTGATATTCAAAGAAAATACTTCGAAGAATATATGTTCATCATACCTCTAAATTTTCGAAGTTCCAGTTGAACTCTTTTATCTTATCAATATTTTCCCACTGCAGGTGACAGGATGAGAAATAGACAAACATTAAAAGTAAGGCCAAATGCATAATGCGCAGTTGTATGCACGCTAAAATGTGCATCAGTGGCAGACACAGTATTATCTAAAAACAAGGATAGGAATGCACACAAACCTCAGTTCCAATAGGAAAAGCTGACAACCAAAGATCCTCCTGAACACAACAATACACCATTAGGAACAATGCAGCAAAAGCAATATAGCATGATCATAAACAAGGGCATAAGGCATACTCAAGAACCGTATAATTTTCAAGTGAAGCATCTAATGGACTCAGCCAAACAAGTCAAATCATAACGCAACTTTAAAAAATGGTCATCACAGTAAACAATTGAAATGGAGGATTGCCGTGGGAAAACTGCTGATCACTGACCCCAAAAAAAAATACTTGCAGACCTTACAATTTCACCTGTGTCAAATATATGTAGAAAAAAAATCATAAATATGATCATAGCTTAAACTTTATCTGTGATTAGGGATGCAGAAACATGTCCTACAAACAACCATCTCATACAGCAAAGCACTTCAGAAATACAACAATGGCTACCTCGGCAGCGGATAGTCGAAAGCGGACATGTTCAGAAAATATCACCAGCAGCAAGTGCTCCAACACAACGGCACAGCATTCCAGGAGAAAAGCACTCCTACTCAAATGGAGAAATCCTATACTCCAACCAAATCGAGTCGCATAACGACCGCAGAAATATCGTATTTCAGCATCGCATGCAGCAAAAAATCGGCCTACCATCCCATCTCCTAATCCAACCACCGCAAAGCGAACATCGGACAGTCCCAAACCAATGTAGCCCACCCCTACTCGGCGACATAAAGACCTACCGAAGCACGCACCCGGGGGCAAACAAACGGGAAGCTTCCTCACCAGATTCCGCTTCTCGGGGAAGTACTCCGTCTCGGGCTTGGGCTTGGGCGACGCCTTGACGCGCTTCCCCCGCCCCCGCGTGGGCCGACGCCTTCGCCGCCGCCGCCGCCGCCGCCGCGTCCGCAGCCGTGCGCTTCTTGCCCCTGGGACGCGCCATCGCTCCTCTGGATTGGTTGTTAGGGTTAGGGTTTCTGCTCGCGCTGTTCGATTCGGATTTGTATTTATGCGCTGGGGGCAGGGGAATGGGGTGTTCGATCTGGGGGAGGCGCGTGAAATCGACGCGATGCAAATTTGAAGCGGCGATGGAGAGGGGGGAAATGGAGCGGGGAGAGATGGCGGCGCGGGCCGCGTGGCGTGGGTGTCTTAGGTGAGTTGATGGGCTTAGAGAGCCGTCGGATCGGATGCGGGGTGGTTTCGGGCCGTCAGATTACGTGTGAGCGTGGCGGTCCAGAGAGTGCGAGTGGTCTCGCGTGGAAATGATGCTTTTCGATTTACTGCGTTGTCTGTTGGAGCAACCAGATTCAAACATCGTGCGAATGACATGTGGGACCATTTTGGCACTAGCGTCGGTGTCGTTGTCATTCGGCCCAAGGATTATAGGCAGAGTGGTGTCATTGTCATTCGGCCCAAGGATGTTACGCAGAGTCAGTTCGGCTCGGCCCACGGTCTGGGACGTGGATGCCGTATGGACCTGGCTTGAAGTATTGGTTATTCTCTCCATCCTTTACACTGTTTTATGGATACTGACTTTCTTAGTATGAGTTTCAAAAAGGACTTTCTAAGCATGTCCTCGTATTACATTTAATGAGTTTGTCATGACTTTCTTAGCGTGATACATTTTTCAACGTTGCATTACAAATTTGTCACCGCCCGAAGAGAGAGTGGCGAAAATGTAATGAAAAATTTCATAATGGCAAAGACATGACAAAAGAACTAGTTTAATACTCTACTTTGTTCACCATAGAGTAGCAAAAAAAAATTCCATTTACTAAAAGTCAATTTAACTATTCTAATTTCACTAGGTCGTCAACTTCTTTGACAATTAGTGAGACCACATATCACAGTCCTAACATGTAGCAAATGATACGGCGAGATGACAAATGACACAAACCAAGCATGACAGTAGATCAATAATGGCAGCACAAAGATGACGGCGTGACTAAGGACAAGGTGTATACCAAGCACAAGAGTGGAGGCATGTCGCATCCGCACATGCCAAGGTAGAGCTTGCTCGGGCGCCATCGTAGAGCCAACGGGTGACGTGTATCTATAGCATAATTAAATTACCATGTTGCATAATTGTTTAAGTATGTAAGAGAAGTTCACGGTTTCTTAATGTTTTTTGCCGAACTTCTCCAAGGAGGAGACACTTCTAAAACTAACAAATGTTGGTTTTTCATATTACAAAATTTGGTGATGCTCAAAATTGAAAACCACAATTTTTAAAGGCACATTGATGGATACCTTAGAGATAACATATTAAGCGTGGTTTTTTAGTAAAGATACCGCTAAGACAATCTCCAATGTGAGTTTGGTTTAATGGGCTAAAGTGGGATGCGTAGTTGATGATTTGGCATATTATCTTTCCATCTGCAATGTACATCCTACATGAGAATAACAAAGTGCAACTTATCTTTTTCCCTCTCCCGACCCTCCCTCACCGTTAAGTTAAGTTGACAGTAGTTCAAATGACAGATGATCTGCACCAAAAAAAATTCATTGGTTGGGATAGGCACGAGAAGATGAAGCTATTTGAGGAATAATCATCTGGCATTGGTGCCTCTGATGCTTTGAACAGACTCCATCTCTTCACTCTTATCTCTTTGAATCAATCTTTATTCACACATTTTTTTGAGATGATCTTTCTCCACACTTAGAATGGTCTATATAAGTAAAGGAGACAAGGACACAAAAAAATGTTTATTGTCGAAGTTTGGATATCCACCGATATAAGAAGTCTTTGTTGAGGAAACTTGCTCCAACGGACAAGCCGGTTCGGAATCGAGCGCTTTCCTCAAGACCCTTGCCTCTTGCAAGAGTCGTCCACTTTTGTTAGCTTGTTCCTCCACTCTGGAAATGGTGAGCTTCACATCCACCACAACTCTTTGGGCCACTTCACAGCCTCTGTTGGCGAGATCACCAAGCTCACAAACCACCAAGCCGTCTAAGAGGTGGTGACCTCCAAGAGTAATAAGCTCCCGAACTTTCATTTGGACATAGTCAACAGGGAAAGCTCAAACCAATGCAAATGATAGAATCGCCAAGTGCAACACATGCACAAACTCCTCTCGTACCTCGCCAAAAGCAACTTATGCCCTAGAGGCTATTAAGTGGGAGAGAGCAACAATAAATACTCAAGAAAGGATTTCGAGGGCAACCACTGATGGTGACATGGCACCCGGGTATCATTAAGGAGGACGAATCCGGCCTCCCGACCACGGGATGGGCCGGGCCGACTACTCGGAGTCCGACTACAGCACGGAGGCGCCTCATCAACGTGGAGTACAAGACAAGGACTATTACCAAACCGGCATACCCGAAATCTGTTGTAACCGATTAGGAAACATATCTGTTAACCGATCCGGACTCCTGTAACCCTATCTCGGCCGGCTATATAAGGCCCGGTAGGGGACCTCCGATCGGTATCTGATCTCATCGGACCTAGTCTCTATTGTTTCATACCTCAAGCCCCCTCGAGATCGATTCTCTAGGGCTTGCGGCACTCGGGATACTCGCAATACCAGCCACCAAACACAGGACGTAGGGTATTACCTCTCCGAGAGGGCCTGAACCTGTCTAAATCTTGTCTCCCGTGTGCACCCATCCAGATTTGCTGTGCTCACACCGCCCCATAAGTAGTATTGCCGGAATAATACTCCGACAGTTGGCGCGCCAGGTAGGGGGAGTGCGCATAGATCCATCTGCACGGATCCGGATGGGCTTCGTCAACGTCAACAACGTCTTCGTCCCGGGAAGCATCATGAGATTCACTTTCATGAGTGCTGTTCCGGACCCCGGCCAACTTTTTCAATTTGGAAAGTTGAGCTTCATCGCCGACAAGATCGGCCAGCTTCACCTCTGCTACTCGGCGACGCCCTGACCAGCAGAGGCTTCTTCAGCTTCTCAGCATGGGCTCTCCTCCGAGCCCGCGCTCTCGGCCCCTCTCCTCAGGGAAGAGGCTTCGCCGAAGCCAGATCCGTTTGTCGCGCATGAGTTCGCACTCGGATCCCGACTGGTGGGAGCAATTAACTCTCTCCTCCCTGTCCTCAAGTATTACTCGGACGAGGATGAGAGCTCTGGCAGCCACCATCCGTCCCGGGAAGTCTTCATGGCCAACGCCGACTCGCCAGATGGCGGCAACGGCCAAGAGGTCCCCATTGTGGAGCAAACACCGGCTGAGCTCGAAGCCACCCGACTCCGACTCCTTGCTAAGGAGGAAGAGTTGATCGAGCAACAGACTCGGCTCGCCCGCCAGCGTGACGACCAATGACGCAACGATGACATGAGGGCTCGGGGACGCCAGGTCCATAACGAGCTCCGCATGCGCGAAAGGGAAAGAGTCCCGATATTTCCTCTCCCGAGTCATAACATCGTCGCAGCCACGATGGCGGCACGCGCCATTGAGATCCCCGAGGGCAACCCGGGGCACGACGAACTTCGGCGACTTCGAGTTCTGCTAGCGGAAACCGCCCTCCAGCA